>APFE030693280.1:0-20060 GCA_000404065.3 Pinus taeda | reverse complement strand
ATATATGTAATTTTCTATGAGTTCATCACCTCCAATTTTCTTATTTATTCTTGGCCATTGTTATAATATGGCGTGTTATTATGCATTCTGATAAGGTAGAAACACAAAGGAGCATTGCACATGGGTGCTTCATTCAAATATGTCTTAATTTCATCGACTGGGGCTTTGATCCATGGTTAGGTTTGTTTTCGCATCAGATTAGGGGTTGGCTAATAATTTGAATGCATGAAATTTAATGTAGCGTGTCAATAGGATCATCACTTTTATGACTTGGGATTTTATGATATAGTTGGTATAGTATATGAATTTTCAAAAATGGTATGAGCGATGGTCCTCTTTAGATTGTCACATCTAACTTCTAGCATAAAGTTATGATTGTGGTATTTATAGTTACCTACTATACAGATTTTGATCTTATCGTCACCATGCTTTTATTGGAAGGGATATAGAGTTGATATACGGTTGATGGTGGCTTGTACTATAATGGAACAATTATCAACCACTGGTTATTTTGCATGGGGCGTGTCCTTCCTATGAAGTGATTGACTTCTTTTGTAAGATTTGAAAGGACATTGCGGATTCAATGAAACAAATGAATACACTTTTCAAAGGTATCAGACTTTGATATGTGTTTAATCCAACAATGATAGACTAGAGCATGATAACCCTTCCACTTTAGAAGGTTATGAGGTCTGTATTGTTCTTACTGGGAGCTAGGTAGCATCGATATGATGAAGCAGTTGGTGGATGATGGAAATCAAGAGGTCATGCACAGTTCCACATATTCATCTCCGGAAACTCTAATTGAGATAATATTTCAAGTTGAACATGAGGCTTTACCAACTTTTTTGTAGGCTTGGGGAAAAATCAATGGAAGGAAGAATTTCATAGTAGAAAGAAAGGAATTGACTATGAATCAAAAGGGAAAACTCATCACTAATTCATCTTTATGGGGACTGAAACAAAACCCTACAAGGATTCCTATTAGTGTGATTAGAGGAGAGCCTCCCTTGGTTCTGGGCGCAAGTTCCTTTTGGGACAGTATCGAAAGGTTGTGACATAAGGCTTTGGTTGGAAGGTGGAATCATTTACATATGACGGGGGAGCACATAAAGAAATGGGTGGAGGAATGGTAGCTCCTGGTTCTAAAATATAGTATGAATTGAGTGTATTGTTCAATCGGTGGATTTGTTTTCAGTGTTTGTACCCTGAGGATACGGATAGGATACTAAGGGTTCCATGGGTTAAGGGGAGGGGATTTCTCATCCTACATAAGTGGAAGGTAGAGTTTTACCCCTTCAGTGAGACCCCTTGCAAGAACCTAGTGTGGGATAAACTATCTGGGCTTCCACTAGAACTTTAGAATGAGTTTGCCATCAAGGAAATCACCAATCGTATTGGGAAATTCTATTATTGGGATGAAGGTAGCTTTGGGAAACTTGATAAACGTATGCCATGGGTTTTGATTAAGGTTTATATGGCATAGTGTTGATTGTCGAGCTAGACATACAGTGGAGTAGTTATTCTTTTAAGCTCTACATTGACAACTAGGGAGTTCCCTATCGGTGCCTTCGACACCGACATCTAATTTCCACGTGCCAAAAGAGATTCACCTAGCGGACGAATTTACGCTTATCTTGTAGGAAAGGGTTGGTGTCGTCCAAGCTCAAGTTCGACCCTTCTGTTCATATGGGGTTCGATAATCCGAACCTCACGGGTAATTTGGTTCCCTGTCTCAACCATATGATGCAAGATAATTGTAAATCTAGGTTATATAACTATGTTACAACTCTGGGGTGTATGTCTAATCTAATAGTCCCGAATCCATATGATGGTATGCTACCCTCTTTAGGTTGCCCAATTGACTATGGTCATGAGGCATTTGACCCCCTATCTCAGCCTACATCTGATTCTAACAATGTTTTTGGCAAGTCATCCCTTGAAGTGGTGATGCCATTTCTATCGCAATATCCCCATCCCTTTGATGACCTATCGCATTATCCCCATCCCTTTGCAAACTGCAAGAATGAATTCATTCGTGAGGCTCTTATCCTCAAACTCATTTTGTAGTTGAGTCCTACCCACTTTCCAATAATTTTTCTGATGTAGCTGGGTTGCAATTCCGACCTTTGGATATGGTCTCGTCCCCTGGTACATTTTCCCCTGATAAGGAATTGGAGGTTATTTTGTCCTAATCAGAGAATCTACCTCTCCTTTCTATTAAAAGATCCTTTTTCCATAATCCTCTAGATTCTAGAGGTTATTCATATAAAAATGTCACACATAGGAAGAAGAAACCCCCTAAATATAAAAAGGTTTCAACTTGTAACAAGATAGAATTGGGTTATGCCAATGAGGCTAGATCTCCCAATAATCGATTTGATATTGATTCTAATTTTATTGTTGGGAATGCCTTTATTTCTTATTTTGATGGAGTTTTAGTCCTTAGAGGGGATGTTTCCATGCTTATGGTACCTCCATGATTACTATTTCCATTAACATCTTGGTTTTGGGAGTGACCCCAAAATTAAACTCTCTCATAGGTATTGTTTAGGTTCATAAAGTCTCTCTAATCCTTTTCCAAGAAATGATGGTTTACAGAGATAAGGCATGGGAGTAAATGTTGTCTGTGTGCCTTGCATGGCATGTAGTTGCAACTAATGTTATTGGATTATCTGGTCGTCTTGGGATTATGCAGGATCCGTAACTTATTGAGACGCAAACATTTCTATCATGTGCAGGTATTATCATGATCGAACACATGATGTGAAATTCTCAAAAGGTCTGAATTGTCAATCATAAGCTCCTTATGTGGTGTGTAGACTATTTTGGGACTAGGTTGTGCAATCTAGAATCCTTTAATCAATTAGTTCCATGATCATCGCAGGGGATCTTAATTTTTCAATGGGGAGGGAAGATATTTGGGGACAAAATTCGAGAATTGATTGTATGGTTTCTTATTTCATAGGTTTGATGGAGGATTTACCCCTATTGGATGTCACGCCAGATCCTCTTGGCCCCAATTGGAGGAATGGGAGAAGTAGTGAGGAGGGTATCTCAAAAAGAATGGATAGGTTTGTGGTTAATCAGACTATGGTTAATCATTTGACAAATATAAGATCTTATATTATTCCAAAATTTAAATATGATCACTTTCCCATTGTGTTGACATGGGATGAAGAGGAACAAAAGAGATCATACCCCTTCAAATTCAACCTGAAATGGCTTAAAATGGATGAATTTGGCGATCTGGTCTGAAATGTTTGGTCTCAGTTATTGCTACCTCCTCCATGGAATCACATGACATCCATATACTGAAAGCTTAGAGAACTGAAAAGGGCCACTCAAGAATTGATTAAGGGGATGAAGGAGGGCGAAACTAAAGCTCTTAGGAAGATTGAAATTTGCCTATGTTATTTCAATGATCCTCAAGACCCATTATTCTTTTCATAGGAATACTGCCACAAGATCATTGATCTAGAGGGTAAGAGAAGGGACATCATTCATTCATGGAATGAAGACATCCACATTAAGAGTAGGGTGACTTGGATAAAAGTTGGAGACAAAAATACAATATTTTTTCCACGCACATTTCAATTTCAAGAAACATATCAATTCAATAAGTAGGATACGAGATGATACCAGAAACATATTCAGTTCACATAGATCTAATGAATAGGTGGGGGTCACACATTTCGAAGGCCAATTCTTGACACAAGAGACATCTTTCTGGTTGAAAATGAATTTCATCGAAGAAGTTCCAAACATGTTCACATCAGAGGATAATGAAATATTAGGATAACCAACCATAAGGGAGGAATTGATGAAGATATTGAATGAATGTGCCAAGGAGAAAAGGCTGGGCCCGGCTGGATGGGGGGTTGAAATTTTTATTAACTTCATTGATTTGATGATCCTGGATTTGTTGTTGGTAGATGAAGAATCTAGGATTCATGGGTTCATATCGGGGGCCATAAGTATTTCTTTCATAACAATAATCCCCAAAAGGGTGGAACCAAGAACCTTTGCACATTATCGCCCCATATCTCTCTGCAACTTGGTGTACAAAATGATATCAAAATTGATTGCGAGTAGGTTGAAGCCGGTATTGTCGAAGCATATTACAAAGGAATAGTTTGGCTCCTTATAAGGTAGACAAATACAAGATGAAATTGGTATTTCCCTGGAGATGATGCACTTTATTAAATCACGGAAACAAAGAGGTTGCCTTCTAAAGGTAGACTTGAGCAACGTATATGATTGCATTAATTAGGAATTCCTCTTCTTGGTCCTGTTAAAATTTGGTATGTTTCTATTTAACATTAAATGGCTTTTAGCATGTTGAGAAAATAAAAATTTTGTTGTCATTATTAATGTCTCACTTTCATAGTTTTTCAATGCATATAGAGGAATTAAACAGGGTTGTTCCATGACTCCATTTCTCTTTTGTGTAGTTATTTATTGTTTTAGTAGAAAAATGTGGGTGTCAAAGGATAATGGAAATATTAAAGGGGTCAGAGTAACTAGAAATATTTCCATCTCTCATTTAATGTTCGAAGATGATGTATTACTCTATGGGGAATCCATGGTGGGGTAGTGGAGAACCATTAGAGACCTCATTAAATCATTTGGAGTTGCATCTGGTTTGTGTATCAGTGAAGGTAAATCGATATGTTTACATGATGGCAATGAGGAAAATGTAACAAAGGACATAGGTGATTTGTTTGGGGTAGAATCGTCAATATTGGATGATGGTTTCACCTAGCTTTGGATTAAGATGAAATCGAAAGGATATTATAACTAGGATTGGGCATAGTTAATTGAAAGGTTGAACAAAAAATTGGACAGTTGGAAGTACAGATTGTTGATGATGGGAGGAAGGATGGTAATGTTGAAATCGGTGCTACAAAATGTTTCAGTATATTGGATGCACCTTTTCTTAAAGTCGAGGGATATAATCCATAAGAAAAAAGCTAGCATGAGTTGCTTCTTATGGGTTGGAACACAGTTACAAGAAAAAAATAATATCGTACGATGGTCAACACTTGCAAGCCCAATGGAGGAAGAGGTTGGTATTTCATAGATACATCCATTTTTAACAAGGTTTTCTTATAAAAAACAAGTGGAGGGTAGTGTCTGGAAATGGTGTGTGGTCTCATATCATTAAGGAAAAATAAATGTTTGGTCAAACTTTCTCCTCATGGAATAACAGTGGTGCCAAGAATAAATCTATTATATCACACATATGGAGAAGTATGATGCACACTCTACAATGGATGTTGGAATTTTTCCATTAGGGCACTGGAGATGGATCCAAAATCAAAATTGGATTAGATGCCATCATGGGGATGGCTTGAAATCATTCTTTATCCTTTCAACTAATGCAAATCCTTCACCAAAAAGGCATTGTCCCCTTGCAACAAATATATATGTCGGGGACTCAAAATGTTGATTAGCAGAGCTAGATAAGGGTCAAAGATCTTGGGATACTAGAGAGTATATATATAATGAGGAATGGGGGTCATTTGTAGCGCATCTTCGATTGGTTGGCACCACTCTTGGTGATAAGCAAGACTATATGTATGGTGGCGGGGGTGGTAAAATGAAAAAGAACATTTTGTTGACCCAAGACATCTAATTGAAGTTTCCAAGGCCTAGGAGTATAAATGACTGTAATGAGTGTCTACAAGATAAATGGAGATGGAATCTCCCAAACAAATTAAAATGTTTTCACTAGCTTGCAACACATGATTGTATATTGACATAGAATATCTTACAAAATCATGGGTTCATTGGTCTTGGAATATGCCCTCTATGCATTGGGGGGTGGGGGTGTGGGGAGATATGAATTATTTGGTGATCAAATGCTCATATGTGAGGTTGATTTGGGATGGGGTTATGGAGGAAATGAAGCTTCCTTTCACTGGCACTAATCAACCCTTGTTCAAATGTCTTTTGTCATGGTTCACTTCACACAAGAATTACAAGTCCCTCCCAGTATATATCATATGGATTATATGGCGATATAGGAAAGCTAACATTTTTTATCAGAAAAATGCAATTGTTGGAGAATACATAATCAATACAGTTGCTTTTTCTACAAGATAGAGTTTGTGATCAAGTCGAACGTAAATAGGAAATTCAAATTCATTGATATTTGACGAGAATATCTAGTTGGGTTTTTTATGGAAAAATAATAAAAGGAAATCCAGATGTCATGTAGTCATAATTACTAAGCCTGGTAATTTATTCCACTTCTACTGGGAGGGAGGAATGGGATCAAACAAAAAAGTAGAGATTACAACATTATGGGGAGTCCTTATCATAGAAAAATGGCTAAGATTAGACAAAATTCAGGTATATGGAGATGCAAAAGGAATCATTGACTAGGTAAACAAGCATACTAATTTCAATCCTCCCCCCCCCCCCCCCCCCCCCCCATACATGAAAATTGGATGATGAGGATTTGCAACCTGGTAAGGAATTTTAATCATATACATTTCAAACATATATACAGAGAACATAATTGGACAACAAACCTCCTATCTAAAAGAGGTATCTCAAAGGAAACAAGTGGTTTTGTTTCTTAGTCTTCAAGCAAGGTATCATGGTAAACATAGGAAACATCAACTACTCTCAAGAGACATTTTAACATTGGCCTAATTTTGATGGAAGTTTTGTATATTTAGACAATGGAAATGTTTATTTATGAAAATGTAATGGTTATAAGCTATAGTTTGATGCTAAGAAATACACTTTTTGTCGAACGGGAAGATAGAAATGTATGGGCATAGGAATTATAGTAGAATTATGAAAGGATAATATAATGAACGAAATTTGAAATATGTACTATCCTTATAATTTAATACAAATACAACATTCTTTTTAATTTCTAAAGAAAAAAATAGCGTTCAAAATAAATGAAACAATCAAAAAACACATATTAAAACATAATCAATGGAGACCCCGAAAAGTACTCCAACTATGTTACTACCTATCCACGTTCAACAAAAGTTCCTCCATCTCTCCTCTCATCAAGCACGCCTCTATTGGTGGCCTCCATTTCCCTAAATCCCATCAGTTGTTGTCAGCCTCCATTGCTTTGCTTCCTGAACAACCCATCAACAATGTAAATACATACTCTTAATCCTTTACCTGTACCTTTTTTACTAGCACCTCATATTGAAAATTTTAAGACAAAAGATTTATTTTGTCTTAAAATCCCCCTTTGTGTAGTAGTATCGAATGCAACAATAGGAAAGTTGCCTCTAATCATATCAATAGAGATCGAAGGGACATAAGAGGAATTGATGTCCAGGAAATCTTTCCATGAATTTTCTTTTCGTTCTTCAGAGTCGGCTACCCTCACAAAATGAAGATCCCAACAAATCATTGTCTATATATAAGATAACGTGAATGGTAAGTGAAACATCAACCTTGATATGGGCACTAGATAGTAGTAGCATGCAAGTTAGCGGACTTAGGGTGCAATGCCTCTATCATACCTTACATATTCTTACTCATCCTTGGGAAAGCATTTCCATGGACCTTGTGGGAGGTTTACTGACAACTAGGAAGGGAAATAACAACTTATTCATGGTAGTTGACAAGTTCAACAAGATGTGTGTTCTGCTGCCATGTAAGAAGACCATCAGTGGATAAGAAGCATCAAACTTGTTCTTTGGACAAGTCAGGGTACACTTTGGGATACTAAGGAGCATTATTTCAGATAAGGATACAAGATTTTTTCAGTGCATTATGGACTACACTGTGGAAGAAGATGGACATGAAGTTGAAGAGATCTACAACATTCCATCCACAGATAGATGGGAAGACATAAGTAGTCAACATGAATTTGGTGCATCTTTTGAAGGGTTACAACTAGAAGCATCAGAAGACCTGGGATGAAAATTTGGTATATATACAACATTCTTATAATAGAGCGGTCCACACTTCTACAGGAAAGTCCCCATTTGAAGCTTGTTTTGAATATTTTCCACCTCCACCTTTGGATATTGCATATGGGAAATAAGGAGAAATAAAGGAAGACATTACAAGAGATGCGTTAAGGGCTGAAAAATTTGCAGAGAAGATAAGGTAAATATATATACAGGTATAGGAAACACGACAGAAGTCACAGGTGAAGTATAAGGCTAGGCATGGTCAACACAACAAATAAATCATTCAAGGTGGGAGAGAAAGTATGGCTTCAGTTGAACAAGGCGAGGCTGTAGGGGCGTGGTAATGAAATCAAGGCTCTAAGGTGTGGTCCCTTTGAGATACTGGAAAAGGTGGGTGATAATTCTTATCGACTTATTTTACCACCATATATGCACATTTATTCAGTTGTAAATGTGGATAATTTGAAACTCTACGAGCCTTCCATGTTAGACCAAGAAGAGGAACATATCTTAACTTCTATGGAGGATTTGACACAGGTACTATGGCATAGCTGACAGAAGATATGGTTTTGCAAAAGAGGTCTAGAACTACAAGACAAGGGCAACAATACCTTTCCTAGATTTGGTTGAAGGAACAACTTCCAAGCAAAGCTAAATGGCACACCAAATAGAAGGCGGAGGAAAAATTTCCTCACCTCATTTAGTAAACGATTTAGGGGACCAAAAGCCTCCAAAAACGGGGAGGTGTGATCCAAATTGGATCATTATATTTTCTTTTCATCCATCTCGATGCATTTTGAGTGGAAGAAGTGGAGGAATCATCTCATGGGACCTTTTTTACTAGCGGGACCTGGTTTGGCAAAACAGGGTCTAAAACCTTCCTGGAGAGTTTTGAGGCATCAAACGACATTTTTTGGGGGTAAAACGTTGTTTCTTATTCATGCACATTTTCATGTTATTCTACACATATATAGCTTTCCAACGGTGCAAGAATCGTGTCAATCAAAGTCCATATTCAAAAGTTATGCCACTCAAAAATTGACCTTCCTATTTTCACACCTATAGTTTGGGAGGATGTAACATCAGCCCCATTATTCATGGAAAAGGGGCTAGCTACATGTTTATGATGTAAAAGACTCTAGAAGAGTCCATTTTGTAACTCTAGTTAAGAGTTGATGTAGTCAAATTTAACCACTAGTAGGCTATTAGGTTGTGTTATAACCAAGCCACTAGGAGGAATAGGCATTCCATTATTTCGAGAGAATTTTGTTACATAGCTGATAAAAGATAGCCAAGAGAGATAGGAGGTAGAGCACACAGAGATGATTTGTGCATTGTAGCAGCCCATGCACCACAAACATTACTTCTTTGTATTCGTAGCCATATTTTCAAACAAAGAAAGAGAGCAAAGAGACCTCACCTTCTAGCTGGGTATTCTCTTGAAATGGTTTCCTAGAGAGAATGTCTTGTGTCTTATGTGTGCATGAGCTTGTTTTATTCATTCTCTACTTTTCTTCATAATTTATATTCGCATGCATGCACTAATTACAGTAAAATCTACAGATCTAGAAATTAAATAAAACTGTAATAGTGTTGGATCTTAGATTTTTTAATATAATATTATCAGATATGCTGTGACGAACTCTTCAGTGGAATATCTATGGTAGTTTACAGATCATAACATCGCAAAAGTTTCTATCTCTATACAATAATAAAAATAGTCTCATAACACTAATGCACACCAAAAACTTGATAGAAACACATTACTCACACCAAAATTCATCAATTCCAAGCTATAAACACATTAATAACACAAAACATTTGTCAATTCCATGCTAGACGAAGAGACTTAGACAAATAGACTTATTACACTGATGATTTTATCACCTTGAAAGGAATAGGTCTAGAAATAACCATTGTTTTTAACAATTCTAAAACATAAAGCATCTTATAAATAATTCACACAAAAGACTTGTCAATTCCAAGATTGAAGAAGAAACTTATTGCATTGATATTTTTTCTCCTCGGATGGAATAAGTCTAGAAATAACAATTATTATTAAACATTTCTAAAACAAAAATAGTCTCTAACACATTTAACTCGACAAGAGGCCACTATAATGGGATTCAACCTCCTAGGTGACCTTAAGGAAGTGGAATCAACAGAAACCGATAACACATAACTTATATACCTACTACATGACTCCTAAAAGCCTTCCCAATCATCCCCATGACTAGTCACTGGGTCCCACTGAGATTTAGACCATTAAACCCCTGGACGCTACCTTGATATGGACAAGGGTGCATCTGGGAGGCTCTAGTCACTCCCACAACAAGGCATGGGTTTGTTTGGGGAATTTTCTCCTCAATCCTATACCTATGTCTCCGGGATTTGTGCCACTTTTTCAGGCCTAGAGCCTAGGTCACTACGTAGAGCTCAATGACACCTTAATAAATGAATTTATACAACAAAACAATGATACATTTGCAAAAACATTGAAAAGGACTAGACTGGACCCCCAATAGCCGTGATAGGAATTTCGTCAAACATGTCACAAACATGAAAGCTATAGGTCTTAATATCATAACTGAGCATAGGGGTCTCATACTTATCTGAGAATCACTAAGATGCATTAATGTCTCAACACATTACCTATAATTGCTTTTATTAGACGATAGATACATTATTCATTCATTTACAAGTAAAAACATGATGAGATCCATACATCATCATTGTCATAATACTTGTTTATAATGAGCATAATAACAACATAAATATCAATGATACATTAGGAATGCACACATAAACCAATACATTTATAGATAAGATACCAAGGAAATAACCTCTTATTAATGAATGCACAAGCAAACCTGGTATGGAACTACCACATTCCACCCAACCATATATTGGCTTAGACAAATATCTCTTCAGCCAATCACCCCCGTGCAATATTCCAAGCATGAATGTGGGACTCAAGACAAAAGATCCAACCAGGGCATCCAATAGCAACATAGAATGTTTTTACATATTTTGTTTATCACAACATACAAGCATGAAATTTTACCATGTAGATAACCTTGTGACTATTGATGATGAAAATTAGGGGGCATGCTGAAACCTGACTAATACAGATATCTGAGTAAATGTCTACAATATTACAAAGAAAAGGCTCCGGATAGAAACAAGAACAAGATGTTTTGTTGCAATGGTTCTCACATATAAAACTAGTTCTTATTTTTCATATCCTTCCAATTGGCTTATTTCAAACTGCAAAACTGGCAGTTTAATCCCTTCCCAGGTGAGATTGAGTGTAAGAGCACACTACAGATGAAAACTACAACATATTGCAAATAATTCACTCAAGAAAATGGTACAATTGACACAAATGTCTAATCACCTTAATTGTCATGTCTTTCTAAATGGTCAAAAGGAATGCCACAATAACTGAAAGAATGTTTTAACTTATAGAATGTAGCAATGTCCCAATTAATAAAAAGTACTGCAGGTTGTTGCTTTACAAAAAACACCTACATTAAGCATGCAAATTGTTCAAAGCTAAATATGATGTTAAAGATAGATTTGATTGTTCAAATCCTATAATTAATAGAGATGACATCTTGCACAACTAGGTTTTCACTCTCAAGTTCTTTATTCTTAGAGGTATTCATGGCCTCCCTGAGGGGTGGATCCCTTTCCTCCTTTTATCCAGCCTTTGAGGCAGCCACAAGATCTTTCAAATATCTTGTGGAAGCTTCTTTTTCAAAAGAAAAAGAACCATAACATCAACCAAATGATGGTTTGTTCAGAAATGGAATAAGTTCTTAAACTCATTCCATCAATCCAACGAGAAAAGCACTTCATTTATACTTGTAAAATCCGTGCTTTGAAATATAGATTCAATTATCAACTATAAACCCTAAAGTTACTTGACAACATCACCCATTATCACCTTGGTGATCATACTTCTCACATAAGGCTAGCACTCCTCACACATAAGGGAGGAATCCATGATAAGCCTACAAACTTGTCCTTCAAACTCTAAAAAAACATATTTGCAAAAGGATATTGTTTTTGTCTTTTAGGATTTAAAATGGAAAGCTAGGCAAGACATATTGTCTGGTCCCTCAGCTATAGACTCTAAGAAACAAAAAAAACTTTAAAAATGATGAATAAGATGTGAGCCATGACAAAACAAACAAATAACAAGTGTTATCAATCAATAATAAATCCAATAAATATGTAACCATGCTATCTCCTAATAGATGGAACAATTGAAGACAATGTGCTCCCCCAACTTGATCTCTTGTAAGTCACATAGCTAAAAATTCCCTTTGAGGTGTGTGATGTCATGAGCTATCTCAAACCAAAGCTAGTGGGAGCCAACTCTGAATGAACTAAGGGGAATCCTAAGGTTGTGCATCCAATCTCTATTATTATAGATAGGCCTAACAATAAGAGTCACTTAGCTACATAAAGCACTCAAAATAATAAAATGACATATTCAAGCTAACGCCCTCACACCTGGTCAAGTTTCCTATCACTTTTTGGTTAGATAACAAAATGAAAATTTGTACCTGCATATGAGTAAGGTCCAGTGTCTCTTGGTCCTATCCAAGTAGCTTTCCTCTTAGTTAACAAAAAACATTATTTCTTCCTTTCTCACCAATGTCAATGTCGAGGAGAAGTATCTATCAGGTGAGGAGATCTTGGAATTGGTGGAACAACTATTTCGGAGAAATTGCCATCAAGTAAAGGGAAAAAGCCATCAAAAACTGCAATAGATGATTTGAAGTCCAAGTACACAAATTTCATGTCAGGAAGGTTTCCTGCTATGCCAGAGGAAATTTCATTCTAATAATGTGATGGAATATTGCTCTTAAATATTATTGTTTGCATTCATTTGTTTTCCTATGATTTATGACTGCTGCAAGGCTAGCAAAATTCAAGACGCAAACAACCAATTGAAATAAAGTTTGAATATGGGTTTGTTTTTGAGTTGTACTACTTATGGGGCATTCATAGGAAAGATGGAGGATGGTGAAAATTTTGTTGCTAAGGGAACGATAGTTAGCAATTATTGTCAAAAATTATTTCTACTATGTATCATACACCATCACTGCTATGAGTAATACTTACTTGATGCTTGATTTAGTGCCAAGTACAAAATGATGGAAAATACTTGCCTCTGTGCCTATCGCAATTATTTTGGTGTTCTACGGATCATACAAAAGATTGTTGCAAAGTATCAAGTTTTTAATAATCTTACCAGCATGTACCCCTCTCCCAATACCATGCAACTTCGCTTCCAAGGATTTTTGAGATGGACACTCAATGAATTTCTAAGAGAGCCCTCAATCAATCTCCAAGGCATTTGTCACACCTTAAAAAATAATTCCAACTCAGAGAGACTTTTTAAGTTAAAATTGAGGCCCTTTAGGGTTGATTAGAAATGGGCTTATAAGAGATTCATTTAAGGATTTCACAACTAGGGATCTTTATTATAAAATATTAATATAACAATAATTCTCAAATGTTGATGCGTCACTAGGATAACATGATTAATGCATCCAAAACGTTTCCACAATTTACATTGAACTGAAACTCAATCAAGAAAGTATCCAACAAAATTAAGAAAGAAAAAGGAAACATATAATAAATAATGTAGACAATTGACCGGAAAATTACTAATAATAATTGTGACCCAATTCCCAAGACTTCTTAACGCTACTTACAAAAGTCTGTTCTAAGAGAACTAAATTTGTGACCACTACAACTTGTACCACCAAGTGACCACTATATCCTCTCTGCCAGATATATGCAAAACAATATAAGATTTCCTATAATGCTAACTTTTTCCATGTTGTCATCATATATAGGAATGAGCACATCGTTGGCCAAAGATACCATGTAATCTAGTGCATCCATTTTAGATGAATGATTTTGGAATGGATTTAAATCCATAGGACTAAGAAGAGTTTCCTTCCTCACCTGCAGATTTTTGTTGATCAGCATGAATGCATGACATAAGAAAATCCAACTTCAAAGGAAAAAGACTTGAAGTGAGTGAATCAGTCAACTTACAATATTTGGATAAGTTGAATAGAGGGCAAACATCCTTCTTTCTCCCCCATATATTTCTTCAGCAACAATATATATCTAAATATTTATATCAAAATCAAAATATTTCAATACTAATGGAGTCTCCACTGTTGTTAGAGGACACAGTCCGTCCTTCATCCTCATTTAAGAAATTATGACCTCCTTCCACCAAAGGTAGGCATGTCTGTGAAATAAATATAGTAAGATAATAGGATTAACATTGTTAACAATAAAGATTTTAACTTTATCTCCTCATCGTTCCAGGTTGTAGGGCCGTGACAGATCCTATGTCTATCTCCTTTTGGTCGCAATGCTCTTCAGATATGTGTTTTGATATATATACTTCAGTCTCAGGACGGTTTCTTCCTTTCTTCTCCTCTTTCGACAGCTTAAGATATTACTGTCTCTTTTTTTTTTTTTTCAGTATTATAACAGCCTATGTATGAGGTCGTTTTTCCTTCTCTGAAGGAGGCCTCACTTTCGTCTTCTTAATCATGTAAAAATTTTTAAGTCAGGGGTTTTCAACTCCAAAACAGTCTCACCGTTTTACAACAGTAACAGGACAATGAATCCATCCCAAACAGTCTGGACTGGATCTTTCTGGTTTTTTCTTTTTTGGGAGAATTGACAAATCAGCAGATCTGGCTTCAGGTAGTCTGGATGTAAATACTGATATATGTAAAACTTTTTATATCCTTAATAAAAAGTTTTCGCTTTTTTTCTCCGGAAAAAATAAAGATTTTAACTTGACCAAGAAAATATTATGATTTCCAAACATGTAATATACCTCAATCTGGTGAGTTCCTCAACTTATTCATCGGTACAGTGAAGATTGCAACCAGAAAAAACCAATATATCCATTTCATAACAAAGATAAAGAGCCACAAAAGGACCATGATATTGCAATATTAAAAAAAAAAAAATGACCCAATTCATCAATTTTTGAAGTGAAAAGTAGAGTGCTGTAATTCACATGAAAACATAGCTTTTAAACCTCAAGTGGCAGGCTATCATAGCTTTTAAACCTCAAGTGGTGGACTATCATTTGCTAGATGTGCATATGCCTTATTCAAATGAAAAAAATTGTGATTTCTTATAAGGGGAAGGCTTTGTATCATGGTAGGAAAATTTGTTAGTATCCTTCTGTTCAAAGCCCAAAGTATTAAAATATAGTCTTCGATACTCAACTTGATGCAGGTAATAAGACATGTTTGGCTAACTCACAAGAGGCATGGTGAAGACTGCTCCATATTCTACCTTTTCCTTCAACTTTGAAGGAAGCTTCTTTACTATCTGAAACTTGCATCTGAGAGATGTGATAAACTGATCCACATCAAAAATGTCTTAAAATTCACTGTTCACATAGAATTAAAGATTAATTTTTGCAAAAGGAAACATGAAGGATAAACCACCCCCACAAGTAATTAATGCCATGCAATACCCAATGCTGAAATGAATCAATATAACATACTGAAGATCTATTAACAGATAGGAGGAATACTGAAGATAAACACCTGGGATCTGCCCAAAGTGAAGCCTTGTCCAACTTTGGGACAACACAGTCACACTGAGATAATTGTAACCATGTCACATATCTAACATGAGAAAAAGATTGACCAAAATGAAGCCTTGTCTAGCTTGGGACAACCACAGTCACATTGAGATAATTGTAAACATGTCACATATCTAACATGAGAAAAATATTGACCTTGATCAAATGATAATATATCACAAAAAAATCGCAAAAGAAATTTAGCAAACACAGCGACAACATTAAGTAAATAATTACAAAGTTTGGAGAACCATAATCAAGGCCCTAGCTAAAAGACAATCATGCATAATTCTAAAAGGTGGAGATAAACTAGATTGCATATTGCAGCTCACATCTTCCATTCTGCGCTCTAAATTTCGAAAACCTCTACTCCAAGAAGACATAGATAGCCCTTCTTCTGGGTCAGGTGGCTTATCTACTAGTAATATCCACTAGATTCTCCTCAAGTGAGCTTACTTGCAGAGGAATTGTTGTACTGACCTCATAGTCCTTCTTGAATTATATTCTTCTATCAATTGTGTTTGGAATTCAATTAATATATCGCAAGAGATGGCTTTAAGCTCGGTGGTACTACTATGTTTTGTTGGCTTTCGTGGATGTTGAAGCTAACTATGTCATGGTGAGGGCATATGACTATACATCAATAAAAAGTGTCATCTTGTTGGATTGCTGGACAATTCCTTGTGTTTTGTTCCTTACATGGATATTCTTGAAGAAAAGATACAAAATCAGACAGTTTATTGGTGTAGAAGTATGTGTTGTTGGGATTTTTCTTGTTGTATTTTCATATGTGCATGCCTCTGATAGACAAAAGGGGAGCAAACCTATTCTGATCCAGGCCTCCTTACAAGACACCATTAGGTATCCATTTCTTTTATGTAGTCTTGCCAACAATTTATGTACTCAAGAATTTCAATATAATGTTCAATATTTTCTCAAATAGATACCAAAAGGAGGGCTATGACGATGCCAAGGCCGATAATTGGTCTTGCGGGGTCATACTTTCCGTTCTCCTGGCGGGTTTCTTGCCATTCCATGATGAGAATTTGATGGCCTTGTATAAGAAGATCCATAAGGGGGACTTTAAATTTCTTGCCTTGGTTTTCGTCCGATGTTCGACAAATCATTCTCTGGTTCTTGGATACCAACCCTGAGATGAAGATAACCCTCACTAAGCTAATGGAGGTCCCCTGGTTTTGGTAGGGCTTTGAACCCCCGCAGCCTCACTGCGATGTCGATATCAACCTCCTTAACGATGTCAATTCAACATTCTTTATTTCGAAGCTGGCCCACTTCAACACATTCGACATTATCACTCTTTCCGCTGCATTCGACCTCTTAAGGTTATTCGAGGACAAAACCCTAAAGCAGGAATAGTGGCTCACATCGACTTAGCCATCCTGGAGCATAATATCAAAGATGTGAGGAGATTGCCAAAATATTGAGATTTAGAGTCAAGAAATCTGAGGATTGCAAGATGAAGTTATAGAGACCTGAGCAGGGGCTGAGGGGGCATTTGTCAATCGATGCCAAGATTTTTGAATTAACACCCTCGTTCTTTTTGGTGGAGCTTCGCAAGATCAAGATCGAGGGAGACACGAAAATAGGTGCCAAATAAATTGATGTTTTGTGCGGCGAGCTATTGAAGAGATCCTCCTCCATCCACCGTATCAAAATTCAACCCTAAAACCCTAGCTATTTGTGAATAACCGTTGAATTTCCTGTGAAAATGTAGAACAAATCTATGTGAAAACGAACAAATTTGCAGCTAAAGCATCAAATTTCAATCGATTTGAAGAACGAGAATCGATCTAGATATCCTCAAGATTGATCCAGTGTGACCTCCCATTTCCATATATTCCAGGGAAGATTGGAGATCGATATTGTTGTGCAAAACTATTATTCCGGCCTTTTTTTTTGGTGGGAATTAGATAATTGTAAAATATGTTTAACAACACGCCAAATTTTGAGCAAAATGTATTAAATTATGGGATAGATAGATATATCTTTAGGCACTCAATTTTGAGCACTCTGTTTTAAATTTATTTGAATATTTTTGACATTTGTTTTCTTCTAGACATTTGTTTTTTTTAAATGGTGTGCAAAATAATAACTTTTATTCATTGTGAAATGTCACAAAAGTATGCATGTTGATCATTTTGAAGGTCAAAATTTTCTTGGAGATTAAATATTTTGGGTGTAAGAGTGAGATACTTACACGATGAGTTTTTACATCTTGGATAAGATCTTTGTTTCGTTTTATATATTATAATTTTATGATGGGCACACTATGATGTTAGTAGTGTTTGGTAGCTTTCAACAACAACAACATATTTTTCATTTTTTTCATAGCATAGTTTTTTTCATCTACACATTGAGTAGGGCTTAGTTCAAATGCTCGTGCACATCATTGTAACCTTGCTCATCATATCATTTTAGTAGTGCTCACAAGTTTAGTGATAACCTATCTAATAGCAATTTCGCATACATAGTGCCATCACTATATTGAGAAGAAAGTGGGGAAAATATCCATCTAAGCTGGGAGGAACTGAGGTGACACATTAGGCCATGATCGCCAAGGAGCATCATCACTAGTAGTTCACCTCCCATGAAGGATATAGTTTATTACTTAGTTGCATATTTTTTTGTTGCTTCTAGCCTTTAATTTGTATGCATGCCAAATTTAAGGATTGACTCTTCAATTCATGATCTCTTTGTAAAATTATAAAAAATCCACTGTAAGATGAATAAGAACCAATAATTTTTCTTTGGATTCATTTATGATTTACTTTCTCTATTGTCTGGTTATTTCTTTTGAATTTCTTTGTAAATGTTAGAGATAAATATGATTAAACCTCATCACACTTATTCTTCTACTTGAAAATTTGTTAGGTTTTGACAACATACCAATAAGACGATGAGTATGCCACTCATGCCTGAAATCCAAGAATGTATGTTGTCTGACATATAGGCTCATGTGACTGTCCATGATTTTAAAATTAAAGAATGTAGATGAATTAATCATGCACAACAACATTTAAACATACATAACATAAATTGAACATAACATTCAAGCATAACACTTATTAAATAATAGAGTGATTGGAATATTTATCCTTATAAATGTTTTACACAACTAGCTACAAATGTCAAATATTCCATCCAACCATACTTATTTTTGGACTAATTCTCTCTACAATAGGCCACCCCTAATCTAGGGCTATGATTCCACAAAGGTGAGCATGCTCCTATGGATGTCTATATTCAACACTAAGATACCAATACCTAGTAAATTAAGAGTGATGCGACCCCTACAATAATCCCTACTAGCCAACTCTCTTTCCCATCATTTTTCACAATCTAAGGATGATATTTATTTCTATGTATCATAGTCCCTTAGACAATCTCCATCCCCTATAGGGCTATAACATAGATTGGTAAGGAATCTCTTAGTTATGGGATTTAGGAAATCTAGCTACTAGTGGAGCACTTACAACATCAACCTCTACACAAAAACTTGAGTGTTTTCTAAATGAGAACCCCTCACAAACATTCAAAGCTATTTCTTATCATAAATATCAACACTAGAGATTGGTTTTCAACACAAATTGTATTTTCTCCTCTTGTAGCACCAAAACTCTAGTTTTTTTGTCCTCTTGCTTTTTGAAAGTTAGCTATCTCCTCTACTCAAATTCCTTTTCTTATCCATGTTCTCACTTGGACGATTCAAAAGATAATTTTACTGATCACATTTTCTCACATCTAGGTGAGATGACTCTCTCACCCACCTCTTACATGCATTCAATAAAACCACTCCCCTCATGAGTGTACTTAGCCCATGCTTCAATAACTAATTGATATGACTCTTCTACCAACCTCAAAAATGCATTCAATGACTCGTTTTAATAAGTCAAATGGGGATTATATGGTAATGACATTTAATTTATGCTAATAACATGGGATTTTAGGCATGTGTGATTTACCCTTGGAACCACTTTTACCCCCCTCATTTATGGAATGATAGGTCCTCTGTGAATATGTTCTTGTCCATTTTATAACTAGTGATGTATTTTATATTATTATTTTCAATATAAAAGTTTACATATAGTTTTTTGTTTGATATTGTGTCCATGACTTGTGGGACTAGCATGTGATATAAGAAACCATAACCTAGGGCATCTAAGCCATCAAAATTACTTGATGATCACACTAGGCCTAGACCACACCAACCCTTAACATGGATAAATTTTTTTTATATCTCCTCTTGACTATTGCGAGTTTTGCACATTGGTCACCGTACATAATGAAACCATTGAGATCCAATAATGCTAGCGATATTTTGCTACATGTTTAAATATTATATATCTTGGCATTTACACATTCATCATATTCAAAAATATACTTTTCTAATCTAGTGATCAAAACCGTTGTGTTACATTTTCCTCCCCCTATACTTTTTCACTATATTTGATGCACATCACCATATAGGTTTACATGTATATACATAA
>APFE030693257.1:0-12929 GCA_000404065.3 Pinus taeda | reverse complement strand
ATCTACATTTATTTTTTAGTCTAAGTATCCTTGACTTAGCCACATGCACTAAAAATCATGTTCACACTTGGTTTTTGGTAAACTAGCTCGGTGGACCAACTTTCCCTTGTTTTTTCCTTTAAACGCTTAATATTATGCAAATATTTATCCAACCACTTTCCTAAACCATTTAGACATCTAAGTGCATGCTCACACCTAACCACACCTCATCCACTTGAGTTATTTGAGGATTGGCACCCCACATGAAGATTCCCCCTTAAATCAAGGGATTTGGTCCCGGACCATTTTAGCATGTTTTAAAGTATACTTCCTTAGAAAATGTGCCCCTCCTCATGCTTTCCTTGTGGCTAATAGTTGGCATAGGTTTTCTTGAGTCATTGTTGCTATTTTATGCCTCCCTTTAGCTTTTCTTAGCCTTTTCTAGTTTTTTACTAGTTTTTTCCTAGATTTCTAGATTCAGCAATTTCTATATAACCACCTCCCTTTGGGATTAGAGGTTTTGGCTGATCATGTATTACTATTGTTCATTAATTTAATACATTGATTTTATAGAGAAAATTATTTCTCTCCTCTCTTGAATATCAGCAAATTACTTGTGTTTAATTTAACTAGAATTCTAAATCTATTAGAGTTTCTGCAAGAATTCTACATGGTATCAAAGCTAGTTCGAATCTAGTGGATTGTACATGGTTTTATTTGCAGGTATAGATCATCAGGAGGCATAACAAGCAGAAATGGATCATATCTCTCAGCCCACAAAACTTGTTCTAAATCCTTTCAATTACTTCAAATGGAAGATAGAGATCACTCTCCTCCTCCGAAGCAAAGGGTTTTATAGGGTAACAATGGGAACGGAGACTGAACTGACTTTTGCAGTCAAGAAGATCAAGTATTTCAATAAATTAGATGAAGAAATTGCATTGATATGCCTATTAATTTCCAGAGAACTCCTCTTTCATGTCAGCAAAGCCACTACTCCTGATATGGTCTGGACCACATTAGAAGGACTATTCGGCAAGCAAGATGAAATGAGAGTGCATCAACTAGAGAATGAACCCATATCCCTCAGTCCAACTCATTTCAGTAACCTGCAAGAATACTTCACCAATTTTAAATCCCTCCTTGTTTAACTTGATGCATGTGGAGTCAAGAAAGAGGAAGATCAACTCGTCCTTTCGATTCTCTCAAAATTAGGCCTTGAATATTCTGTATTTGTATCGCCTTTTCAAGCATCTAAATTGACTCAGGAAAAATGGAAAATGTTTCCATTGAATGACTTCATTGCAACATTGACTCAAGAGCAAGCTAATTTAGTCCAAATGGGTTTCATCAAGTGTTCAAAGAACCAAGCACTTACGGCTACTGATGCTCCAAAGAGAAATCGAAGAAACAAGCAAAAAGGGAAGGGTAAATTTAATGAATTGAATAAGGAGAGACCTGTACAATCTTCAGATAGCTCTTCTTTGGCTAAGGGTAAGAAGAAGAAGGAAAGAACACTTTGCAGTTACTATTCAAAAGGTTTTCATCCCAGAGAAAATTGCATGAGGAAAACAATCGATGAGATGGCTAAGAAATTGCAGCAACACAATCTCACCATGCTCGAGAATTAAAAGAAGAAGTATGATAACAAAATGGGAGATGGGAGAGGGAGATCACAAGATGGTCATGCTTTAATGGTTGTCACATCCACTCCATCAGCTTAGATCCTTGATTCAGGTGCACCAAACCATATGGCTGCATCAAAAGATGAATTTTCCTCCATCGAAGAAAGCACCAGATCCCCAATTTACTTGGGAGATGCCACACCCAAAAAGGTGTGCGAAGAAGGAATTGTAGACCTTAAAGGGGGCTTCTTCACAAATGTGCTTCATGTTCCCTCGCTTTCTATAAATCTTCTCTCGATAAATCAGATCACTCATTCTGGCTTTGGAAGGAAGGTGGAGTTCACTTCGGACTCCGCAGTTATTACTAACATTTCCACAGGCTCACAGCTTGCACATGGAATTGTAGATCACAGTTCTCATTTGTATTTATTCTCCCACTTTGTTCCTAAATCTATTAGTACTATATTTCTATCACAATATAATGATATCAGTAGATTATGGCATGAAATATTTGGCCATCTAAACTATAAGTACTTGCATCAACTCAACAAGGAAAATATGGTAGAAGGATTGCCCACTATTAAATTCACAAGCGGTGTATGTCAAGGATGCATTCTTGGCAAGCATCCAGAGAAAACGTTTGACAAAGGGAAGGCACAAAGAGCTTCTTCACCTCTTGGGCTGATTCAAAGTGACATCATGGGCCCATTCCCATAGCCTTCAATCAGTAAGGCTCGATATGTACTCACCTTCATAGATGATTTCTCTCACTTTACTTGGGTATTTTTTCTGAAATTAAAATCAAAAGTATTTGAATGCCTTATAGAATTTAAAGCAATTGCTAAGAATGAGTCTTGGTGTAAGATTAAGATGATCCATACTGATAATGGGGGGGAGTATGTCAACAAATATGTGCAGCAACTTTTTATCTATGCAGGCATACAACTGCAACACACAGTTCCATATACACCGCAATAGAATGGTGTCGCGGAGAGGAAAAACTAGTCGTTAAAAGAGATGGCCAATTGTATGCTACAGTATAAATCATTAGCTCCTAAGATATGGGTTGAAGCTATTAATTTTACAGCATACATTTAGAACCACATTCCTCACAAAGCACACAAAGGCACCACTCCATTTGAATATTGGACCAGTAAGAAACTGAAGTCACACTTACACATTTTTGGTTCACGAGCATGGGCTCACATTCTGACAGATAAGAGGAAGGCTTTGGAGCCTCAAAGTGTTGAATGTATATTTGTTGGATATCTTGATAGTGTTAAAGGATATAAATTTCTGGACTCTCACACTAAAAAGTTCCTTGTGACTCGAAGTGTGAAGTTTGAATAAGAATCACTACATGATTTTTCAGCAGACCCTGCTGAGGAACCGCTTGTTGCCACTGATGAGGAGGAGTATAAAACTTCTTTTAGCACTTCAGAGCAGCCATCAGAGAAGCCTCTTAGGTCTGATTCAAAGGATGAGGAGTATTTCATAACTGCTCCAACTCAGGTGCCAACTTGGGCAGAGAAAACCCTACAAGATGCGGGTGAACTAGTTGGTGATCCTGTGTATGCGAGAAGGACTAGATCACAGTTTTTTGGGGCTGCTCAAGACCTGGCTACCACCAAACAATTGCTTCCCATACATTTCTATATGACACTTGGTTCAGATCCACATTCACAATCTGAGGCTACTGGAAACCCGCTTTGGGAGGCTGCCATGGATGAAGAGTATTATGCTCTCAAGGAAAACAACACATGAGACTTGGTTGCACTTCCGAAAAGAAGAAAGCTTGTTCGATGTCGATGGATCTATCAAACAAATATTGTTGAAGATGGTGAGATCAGAAAGTAGAAAGCTCAACTTTTTTCAAAAGGATACTCACAGGTACATGGCATAGACTACACAGAGACATTTGCACTTGTTGCAAAAATGGACTTCGTTCGACTAGTTTTAGCCATTGTTGCTTCTCGCAGATGGGAAGTTCATCACATGGATGTGAAGAGTGCATTTCTTCATGGATATCTCAAGGAGGAGATATAAATGGAGCAGCCATAGGGATACATTTAGAACTCTTCCCTCGTTAGTAGATTAAAGAAATCTTTGTATGGCCTAAAACAGGCTCCCAAAGCCTAGTATGCAAAGATGGATTCTTTCTTGCTTTCCATTGGATTCATTGGATGCAAATCTGATCCGAATGTTTATTTGCTGCAACATGATGATCCCTTTTTCTGATAGTACTTTATGTAGATGATTTACTGATGATAGGGAACCTTACCTTAGCTATTCATTTGGCAAAATCAGCATTACATGATCGATTTTCCATGACATATTTGGGACTGTTGCACTATTTTCTTGGTCTTGAAGTTTCTAAGTCTACTTCAGGGATCAAGATGGCACAGTATAAGTATGCATCAAATTAACTTTTCCGCTTTCAAATGACAAAATGCAAGCCAACAACATCTCCCTTTATTTCGGGGATTAGATTTGAGGATGTGGGTACTACACCTTTGGTGGATAGTACATTGTATCAACAATTGGTTGGGAGTTTGTTGTATCTTACTCACACCCGACCTGATATATATTTTATAGTAGGATTTTGTTATAGATATATGTAGGAGCCTTATGATCTTCACTGGAAAGCTATAAAGAGAATCCTTAAATATGTGAAAGGTACTTCCAGTTTTTGTATCTTTTATGCTACAAATTTCCTACTTTCACTGATTGGGTACACAGATTCCGATTGGGCTGGCGATGGTACAAACCGCAAGTCCACCTCCAATTATGTTTACAGCTTTATTTCAGGCCCTTTTTTCTGGACTAGCAAGAAGCAATCCATGATTGCTTTATCTACAGCCAAGGAAGAGTATAGAGGTGCAATGAATGCAGCTACACAGGTTGTTTGGTTGTAGGGGCTTCTCTCTGAGTTTGGTATACAAGATCCACTTTCGACTGTCCTATTTTGTGAAAATCAGGGGTCCATTTAGATATTGATTGATCCAGTTCATAGGCAGAGGACCAAGCACATCGATATTCACATGCATTACATCTGCAAGCTGATCTGTGACCGAGTCATATCACTGTAGTACTGCCCCACTGAGCAGCAAGTTACAGACATCTTCACCAAGTCTTTCACTGGAAAGAAATTTTCAGAACTGAGAGTTATGCTTGGACTAGTGGAGACAGCTGAGTAGGCCCTTCTGGCCACTTATCCCTTTTTTCCTCTTTTGGGGGGGTTTCCCATGAGGTTTTCCCTCTTTCTTCATTTTATTGGGATCTTTTATTTATTATACTTGAGTACCTAACATGGCATCTTGGCCAAGACTCAGTTTAGGTAGGTGAGTTAGGATGAAGCGGGGGTGTTGGAATATAATCCTAACATATACATTTATTTTTTAGTCTAAGTATCCTTGACTTAGCCACATGCACTAAAAATCATGTTCACACTTGGTTTTTGGTAAACTAGCTCGGTGGACCAACTTTCCCTTGTTTTTTTCCTTTAAACGCTTAATATTGTGGAAATATTTGTCCAACCACTTTCCTAAACCATTTAGACATCTAAGTGCATGTTCACACCTAACCACACCTCATCCACTTGAGTTATTTGAGGATTGGCACCCCACATGAAGATTCCCCCTTAAATTAAGGGATTTGGTCCCCCAGACCATTTTAGCATGTTTTAAAGTATCCTTCCTTAGAAAATGTGCCCCTCCTCCTACTTTCCTCGTGGCTAATAGTTGGCATAGGTTTTCTTGAGTCATTGTTGCTATTTTAGGCCTCCCTTTAGCCTTTCTTATCCTTTCTTAGCCTTTTCTAGTCTTTTACTAGTTTTTCCCCAGTTTTCTAGATTTCACAATTTCTATATAACCTCGTCCCTTTGGGATTAGAGGTTTTGGTTTCTCATGTATTATTATTGTTCATTAATTTAATACATTGATTTATGGAGAAAATTCTTTCTCTCCTCTCTTGAATATCAGAAAATTACTTGTATTTAATTTAACTAGAATTCTAGATCTATCAGAGTTTCTACAGGAATTCTACAAAACCACTATACATCAAATAATAAAACACAAATAAATTTTTTGTTTCCAAAGTTTTGATAATAAATAATTTCATAATACACATGTTTCTTTGCATGATATAGGTGTGTGTGAAGATCTATGGTTGAAGATTGAAAGTGGACCCCCCCCCTACATGTCCAATGTTTATCGTGCTAGGGGGGAACTATTGATTGTATACATAAATAGATTTGGGTTACATGGTGGATTTGTATCAAAAGCATACCCCTCACCTCCATAAATATTTATTACCACACTATACCCTTGTAAAACCATCACAGTTTAGGGTTATGTCAAAGGATTTTGGGACCGGATATAATTTATTACAAAAATTATACAGAAAAGGGAGGAGTGTGGCGATTTAAAGGTATTGTTTCATATTTTGATTGGGTCATTTGTTTTACCAATAGAAATAAACCACAATAATAAAGTCACACCATTCAAATCACAGATTCACCATCTCACCAATCATTGGGTCATTTTACTAATCACTCCCTTATTCCTATTCATAACTACTAGAATTATGTGTATGAGAAAGAGTCATTTGGGTAAAAAGCAATATAAAACCCCACCTCCCTCTAATTCAATAAAAATTTCTGAGATGCCTTTAATCAACCCAGATAGTAAAATTGTGGAAAGGCAATGTGAATTCAACCTTTATGAATTGAGAAATTGGGCATTCCAAATATTTTAATACCATAGTGATGACTTTTCCCTTTGGGAATATTTCCTACCACAATTTGTATTTCCACAAAGTCATTATTTTCTTGAACTCATTGTGTGGTGTTTAGATAGATATTTACCTAGTTAGAGAGCCATTATTGCCATAAATGAAGGTTCCATGTTTTATGTCACTTCTTGGTCAATTTTACAAGCCCTACATGTTATTGTTCTTGATTCACTCCATCCATTTTCTAGTGGAATATTGTTGGAAACCTATCAGAAATTAATCCTTTAGAAAAGAAATCTCATATTTGAATCTTTTTTACTAGAGGGAGTCAACATTCCCCATCACAACCCTCCTTACCCTACAAATATCTTCCCAGAGATTTCTATGAAAATCATATCAATATTGCGTTATTTATTATGATATGAAAATGATGATTTTGTGTAAGAAGTGGTATCAGGTTTTCTGTCAACTTTATCTCCAAGAAAGAAACATTTATGTACTTCAATTTTAGTCAATTTCTCTTAGACACAATTCATGAAAAACTTATGAATTTTGAAATTGTGAGGTAATTTAAACACCAATTAGTTTTATTGTAGTTGTTCTAGTTTCATCAATCAAGCAATTTTTTCAAGGGCAATTTCAAAAGAAGGATTTGCAAAAGAATCAATTATCTATCTTTCACTAGACATCTTTGGTTATGAAACATTCCAAGGAGTTTTTCTTCTTAAACTTTGTGGATCAATTTCTATCAGTGTGTTACATACTTTTGAACTGTAGTGAAGTGCCAGGGATTTTACTAGAGGTTTAGTGCATTTTACAACTTAGTGAACAAACAAAATTAGGAGATTGGTATTTGTATTAAAGATTCACTGAAATAAGGATGTGGATGTGAAGTTCCTCCATATCATTTACTAGTCTTTATCTCAATGAGAATTTTTTCACTTGAGTTTATTAAACAAAGATTGAACATATATCAAATGCATGTTCTTCCAAGAAAGAAAGAATCTCTTTTCAATCTCAAGGCACAGGTAGGAACTTTTGTTGTAAACACCAGGGCAACTGATAAAGGAGTTGAATTTTTATTGCAATAAATGAGATTTACAAAGGGATAGAGCTAGCCTTATGCTCCAATTAGGAAAATTTCATCCATTAGAATTAAACAGGGTTCTCCTCTTTATATCCATTCACCAAAACCAAATATTGAAAAATGTGTCAATAGAGAATTATGGGAAGAATGTATCCTGCAAGAATTGTCAGGGAAATAGGATATAGAGCAGGAAGTAAAACTTGATTTTTTAGCAACTCCTCAACAGAGAGAAAAATAACTCAAAAGGGTTATTGAAGATGTTCCACATTCCACTTCAAATTCAGAAGGAATAACATTATGAGTATACCAAAGGAAATAGAAGAAACTATGTCAACTGATATATCTACACTTTCTACAATTGTTTTGTTAAGCGATCATGTGTACAATCTATAACAAGTTGAATAGTGGTAGGAACTTCTATAAAAAATAGATTACTCTCAACCTCGGATGTTGAGAAGAGGAGATTTCAATTTACCTTCTTAAAACCTAAAATCCATGGGGCTAAAGCAGCAAAATATTATAAGACTTCCATAATTTATTTTAATACAAAGAAAATCCATCCAATTGAACAAATTAGTCTCCATAGAAAAACAGGGGAGATGATTTACCCCACCTTAACTAGTTCAACAATTAATTTGTCTAAATTTTAGAATATGTTGAATAACACAATTTCTAATTTCGAGATGGAGAGAATAATCTCTTTTTCTAAGTATACCAGGATCAAATCCTTGGAGGACATAATTACCAAACTAGGATTACATCCTAATGATGTAAATTCTATCTAGCAAATCATACAGAACATAAATGCATACATTCAAGATCTTTGAAAAAGGTTTTTTTGTCAGCTACTAAGCATCCACAAATGCAAAAAATTGGAGAGATGTAGAAAGAAAAATATTTTTCTCCTAATAGTAATGATCGAGCAAAATAAGTAGATGCACAAAATGGAATCATAAGTGGAACAACTGTTGAAGGATAGAGAGCAAATAAAAGAGGCAATTGATTCATCATCTCATACAACTCTAGAAGGAAATGATTCCAAAGGGGAATTAACAAAGGCATTGTCATCTTTGAGCTTAAATAATCAAGAAATTAATAATTTGAAGAAATATTTATAGAAATTTGAATAAGAGAAAATTAAGTTAGATAATTCCATAGTTGTTGAAATTCAAAAGAATTCCACGTTACAAACACAAATGGAATGGCATTTGGGACAATCCAACAATGACTGGTGTTTAGTCCAAGCTAAATAAAGAATATAGTTGTAAATTATATCTTCAATGTATGTTGTTTGGCCATCAATTGAAATTATGGTTGAGAAAGAGGAATTGTTAGAATGAGTAGAAACGGAAATAGATGCAATTAGGAATGAGATTGGAAACAAACCCAATCAAGCTAGTAGGATTCTAAAGTTTTTGAATTAAGAAAAAAAGAATGAATCAGAAGAAATAGATATTGTTGATAGTACTTATTCCATTATTCAAACCAAATAATTTTTAACTAAGAATAATTTGATGATACAAATCAAAGAAAAATGTAAATCCATGTAGATTTAGGTCAAGAATTTCTCTATTATATGGCAAGAGGTTTACCTTCTTTCAAAAAATCATGGGGAAAATTATATCTAAGGAAGAATATCAAAGATTACTTAACATGGTTGCATTGGATAAGTCAAAGTTTTCTAAATTAAAAGGATCATTGAGTGGTCAAAGTATTATTGAGAAATTATTTGATGATTTATTTACATGTTATGAGATCAAATATTTGTTTACAATTAAACTAACCTTTCAGAAATACCCTGAAGTGGATGAAACATATAGAAAAATAGTTGCTTTAACTTATCCAATGGGACAAGAATGGGAACAACTCATTGAGCTCATATCCTAATTCTCAGTTCAATAGTAGTATCTCAAAGGCAAGCTACGTTGTAGCAGAGGATAAAGGCATATCCAGATTCAGAGGAGTGTAATTAAAGAAAATTTAGATATTACGGAACAGAATCTAGAAATCAAGGGTGGTTATAGATAATCAAGATAAATATTTTCTATATTGATCAAATTTATTTTTAGAACATCCAAGTTGTTATGTTGGATAGAAATTACTTTCCTTGTAATATGTAGAAATGATATTTTGTACAAAATATTTATTTATTATATATTTTAATTAGAAAAAGGTTGATTCCCAGACCAAAAATTTGGATACTTTTGTAATATCTGAATATTTTAAAGTTAATCAAGGAGTTCATCTTTCAAATGATAACAACATTTTTTCACATGTGAGTTCTTCTAGTGTTCCACTATATATTTCTTCAATACATTTAAGATTGTATAGATAATTGGGAAGGACTTGGTTTAGGATTAGCCTCTTTATTATCCCTTGGAAAACTTATGTTCAATACTAGGTGAATTAGGAAAATAGTTTGTTTGTTTTGGTTACTGTATACTTTATATATTGTTTCCCTCTTTACAATTCCTATATGTGTTAATGTTTAGATATAGAAGATCCTTCTACACGCTTTATATTCTCATCAACTAATTAAGTATTCAGATTGGATATATATAATATATAATGTCTCTTCATTCTTCTATCAATACGTTTAAAATATTGTATAATGTTACATTTGAAAATCATCACTGTAGTGTCCTATCTAGGGGCTAGATCGGTCTAAATTAATTGTCAACCCAGGGTGCGTTTACTTAGAGGCATGTGCCTAAAGTATATAAGCATAAAGGATCTACTCTAAATCTATGACTCCTAAGTTACAGTGCTGAGATTAAGTCTATTGTTAAACTAACTAAGCATTAAATCATGTGCTATTAACAACTAAATGCAATTCCTATCATGCTGTATATGGCTATCTTGAAAGGTTCGGTCCCCTTACAGAGACATCAACATGCAACCCTTGTTCAATATCATTCAGCAATCAAGAATGCTTAAAGAAGACATGTAAAATCAAATTCATAACCATTATCCATATCAGTGCTTTATATACAACTCTGAGATTAAATCCTTTACGGGATATATTTCATAATCCAAGAGAGGGTTATTCAACACATGTACAGACATCGAGTTAATGCATTCATCACTGCAATCAAATCTCCAAGCATATATATAATTCGCATGCGTTTTATCCAATTGAATTGACTGTAAATTAAATCAAGACTACACTATGAATGTAATTCAAATATAAACAGAGTATAAGCATAAGCAAAATGTAAACATAAACGAAATGTATGATCGGTCTACCACATACGCAGGGCCCATCCGCGTCTTTGGCACACCGATGATTACACCACGATCACGATATTAAACAAGTATGCAATGTATTAGATCGAAAACCAGAGGTTCTGTTCAAAAACGTAACTGTAAACAATAGTATATGTCTGTATGTATGTAACCGATCCCAGGTCTCGGCCTTGTCTTTTAATTACATAATTGCATCCCTTGAAAAATGGATGCCTATCCATAGCAGCTGTTGCTGCGTTTGGGTAAATCAAAACACGAATATATTCCTCATTGTCTTATGCATAAATCAAAAATCAAAATAGGAAACAACTTAAAAGCGAATGGATAAAAACTGAATGTTGTTGCTGCCTTTTGTGCCGACATGCTAGGGTTGACTGAGCGTTGACTGTGCTGATTGGAGGGATGTTTCTAAGGCGGAGTAGGTGTTTGTCCATGTTTGGACATTCCTCTTTTCGTCCATGCCTTCTGCTCCTACCTAGCTGCCATGCCACATGTCACATGATAAACCATTTACAGGTTGTTAAGACTTCCTGTAGTGATTTAGGCCTAAAATCCTAGTTTGTCAACACAAAACCTCTAAATCAATTAATATGCATGTCAAAAACTATAAACTATTAAATTAATTAAATTCTAAGGCATTTGAGGAATGGATGATGAGAAAAAGGTAGGAAATGGTCATGTTTTGGAATGGGAAAAAGGGCTTAGAATGGTACCAACATCTCTCCCCGACTTAATGACTTGGCATGTCCTCATGCCAACCCTGATGTGCTGCCTTTGAACTCAGTTCCTGTCTGTACCTCTGCCGCCTTGAGTAGTGTGTCAACGTTCTTCTTCTTTACCTGGACATCTTCTTGGTCGTGGAGCTCCTGTTTCAGCTTTCGGTACTTTTCTTTTAGGGTTTTCTTCTGGCTGTACCACTTGGTGGCCCACTTGCAAATGTCGGTCTGCTCTGTTTCCAGCTCACTAACCCACTCTTTCAACTTGTCATGTTTCATTTGAATTTCCTTTGTCTGGGTACGGAGCATTTGATTTTCCTTTTTAATGACCCTTTCTAACATGTTGGCTTCCATGAGCTCCTCTTTGAGTTTTTCAATTTGCCGCTCTAATTTCCTCTGTTTCTTACCAGGAGGAGGTGGAGACCCTTTCTCAGGCTTATTATGGCTCTCGACTTCTGCATCAAATCCCGGGGGTGAGTGGCTCTCGACATGCACATCGGCTTCTGGTGCTGGTGGTGAATAACCACTGCTTTGAATGTCCATTTGTTCAGGCACATTAGACTCTTCTTGCAGCTGAACTTTTGCTGCCCTCCTCGACCTTCTTGAGTAGGTGGTGAACACCTTGTCTTTTTCTGCTCTTTTCGCTTCTTCTTTCCTCATCTGTCGGGTTCTTACAGTGCTCACAAGTATCTTATTGGCTCGGGAGGAGGTCGGAATATCCTCATCAACATCTCTTACAAACCCTGGGTCCTCTGGCGATTTTTCTCTTTCTTCCTCGTCTCTAATCTGATTGGCCGTGAGGAATTCTTTCCATGTCTTTCCTCGTCTCTGCATTTCGTCTTCGATGAGGATTCTAATTAACCCGAAGTGGAATAAACTCTTATCCTCATTCCCTCTTTGTTTCTGAACAGCTTTAGACATTTTAGTTAAACTTTGTAGCAAAAAGTATGGCAAGCTAATAGTGCATTGTTTCTTGATATGCAGCAGCAGTTTTATATGGTACAAGTAAACGATACTATAGCAGCCTTCACAGGTCACGAACTTCTGAAGGATATAAACCATCTCGTCCCAAGGGTGAACGAGCCAACTGCGTGGGACTCCCTTCTTCCAATTCACTGCTGAAACCCGTGACCTGGACATAAATTGGGTCCATGATTTTTCCTTAAACTGCTTAGTTTTAAAGTATTTTTCACCCTCTGGACTAACCCCTATTGCTTGAGCAATGGTGTCCTCTGAGAATCTAAATGAGAAGGTGCCTATCAAGGCCTTCTCCCCATTGAAGGTGAATGCAAACTGTTTGGCAACTTCCTCGTTGCTTCCTCTGAATTTTTCTAGGAATGGTAACCACTGTATGTCCCTGAGGATTGAGATACAGTCCTCGTGGTATTGAGAACTGTCAAATGTCTTTGGTTCGACCCGACTAGTCATTTTGGCGGAGGGTCGGGCTTCCTATCTTATGAATTTCAACAATGAGGTTGAATGGTTACCTGAGAAAATCGTTCGCCTACTGCCCACTGTGCTGTTGGGTTGATTTGATATGGAGCT
>APFE030693256.1:18592-138380 GCA_000404065.3 Pinus taeda | reverse complement strand
GATCAACACTTTTGGATGCAATACTACGGACCAAAACCATAGGATCAAAAACTGTCGGACTATACCATGAACCAACCATGAAAGTGCGTGAGATCAACACTTTTGGATGCAATACTACGGACCAAAACCATAGGATCAAAAACTGTCGGACTAATACCATGAACCAACCATGAAAGTGTGTGAACTTTTCACCACATGAAATAAACTTTTCTCTGCATAAAATTCCGTGAACTTTTCTCCACATGAAATAAACTTTTCTCTGCATAAAATTCCGTGAACTTTTCTCTACATGAAATAAACTTTTCTCTGCATAAAATTCCGTGAACTTTTCTCCACATGAAATAAACCTTTCTCTGCATAAAATTTTGTGAAATTTTCTCCACATGAAATAAACTTTTATAAACTTTTCTCTGCATAAAATTCCATGAACTTTTATCCACATGAAATAAACCTTTCTCTGCATAAAATTTCGTGAACTTTGCTGCACTATAATTTATCATCTGAGATGAGTGGGTTGCCATCAAGTACAACATATGTATCATAATGCCAACATGAAGATGATGAAGAATCAGTGGTGTTGCTACCAAAATTTAAATTCTAAAGTCCAAAGGGCACAATAGTACCTTGTGTTTCCTCCAATGGTTGGAAATCTAACTTGGAGCTTGCCTTTGTCTTTTTGGAATAAATTTTGAATTCCTTGGCTGAGACTTTTGTAACTGAAGGTGAGTCCTCCTCTCTTGGTATTTTCTCAGTTTTCTCTCTAGGGGTAGGAGTCTCTGAAACGGTTCTTTTTTTACACTTCGTTAAAATAAATATTTGATATGTCGCGCAAGTATGTAACAATTAATTGCCATATATTGTATTATAGTTGTAACTTATACTATGTTTTTCCAAACTAATCCGAGGAGGCCCGCAAGTTTGACCCCGGGACTTGCTTGTGGATTATAAAAGGATTGGCCACTGCACCAGAGCCAAGGGAGATATAAGGAGTGTCTGTCGAATTTGTTTTATTTGTGCCTGTAAATGCCTTTGAGGCATATCTCGGCCAATATTGGGCCTTTTTGTAATATGAAAGTTGCGTTGGGAAGATGAGGCTGAGGACTCTCAGTTGGCAGTAGCCATTGAAGCATGCGAGTAGATTCCATAATGGTGAATTTTGATGTAAAGAGACTTTATGAGATTTTTCAATACATCAGATTCCCATTGGAAGCGGACCCGGAGATGTAGTCCAAGAGGGGCGAACTCTTTCATCAAATTTGATGTGTTTGCTTCTTATTTCTGTTGTTCATGGTTGATTTCAGATTTCAAGTTTTTAAGTTTAAGGCACATAAAAATCCATTTTCCTTATTAATTCACTTAAAAAAGCAACCTTGTTAATATTTGAAGAAATTGAGCAAATAATCAATTCTGTTGTTTTTGGATCACTTTTTTGTAGATGATTTCAAAGTCATAACCCAACATCTTTGTGACCCATTTTTGTTGCTCTTTGGAAGATAATATTTGTTCTAAGAAGTATTTAAGGCTATCGTGATCTATTTTTACCTTTATGTGTCTTCCCATTAGGTAAGGGTGTTGTTGCTTTAGGGTATGTAGTATTTCCAACATTTCCTTCTCATAGATAGGTTTGCGTAAATTCTTTCCCTTGATTGGACAACTTTCAAAGGCACTAGGTATTGCTTTTTGCATTAAAACAACACCAATGCCATTTCTTGAGGCATCAAATTCGAGAATAATTTTTTTTGTGAAGTCTAGTGTAGCTAGGATCGAAGCTCAACACATTGCCTCTTTGAGATGTTCAAAGGCCTTAGTTTCTTATGGAGTCGAAAAAATGCATCTTTCTTCAATAATGTTGATAGAGGTGCTACTATTTTCCCATAATTCTTAACAAACTTGTGATAATACACAATCAACCTTGGAAACCCTCAAAGATGCCTTAAGGTTGTGGGGATTTCCCATTTCTTGATGGGTTTAAATTTTTTTAGGGTCTACCTTAACACCCTCATGAGATACAATATGACCCAAATATTCCACCTCATCTATCCCAATTAAACATTTGAAGGGTTTTGCATACAATTGTTTATCCTCCAATAGTTTGAGCATCTTGTCAACATGTTGAATGTGATTTTCTAAGACTTGATACAGAATAGTGTACCATCAAAAAATACTAACACAAATTTTCTAAGGGTTTGAAAGTGGAATTCATCAAACCTTGAAATGTGGAAGATGCATTAGTAAGGCGAAAAGGCATGACCGAAAATTTATAATGAACTTCATGAGTTTCAAATGTTGTTTTCAGAATGTCTTTTATCTTCATTCTAATTTGGTTATGTCCTACACGAAGATCCAACTTGGTGAAGTAAAATGCTCCATGTAATTCATCTAAGAACTCATCCATGACGAGAATGGGAAATTGATCTTTAATAGTGAGCATGTTGAGCTCCTTATAATCCAAACACATGCGCCATGATATATCCTTCTTATGCATCAATACTAATGGAGAAGAGAAATGGCTTTGGCTAGGTTGAATTATACTTGCCTCTAGAATTTTTGCAACCATATGTTCAATATCACTCTTTTGGGTGTAGGGATATTCGTCAGCTCTGATGATTGGAGGAACACTTGCTAGAATCAAGTGAATAGCACGATCATGATGGAAAATAGGTGGGAGACCTTTGGGAGTCTCAAATGCCTTGGAATGATTGGCAAGGACTCTTTGGATATATGGAGAAATGGATGACTTAGATGTTTGAACATCTAGTGAGCATAATTGTGCAATTACCCATCATTGTTCTTTCTTGAAAAAGATATGTCATGCCATTAGAGATAATTATCTTCCCAAGTTTCCCTATGATACCCCTTAATTCAATTTCCCTTCCTTCTTAGAAAAAATTCAAGAAAGTTTCTTGAAAATTAAAATCTATCGCCCCCAAAGATTGTAACCATTAGGCTCATAATACAACATCAACACCACCCACTAGAATGGCAAGCATTGGACTATTCAAAACATATTCCCCCATGGTTAGATTGATATTATGACACTTCCCTAAGCAATTTATAGTTTCTCCATCTGCAACCATCACTTGACACTCTCATGTTGGATATAGAAACCAATTCAATCCTTAGTTAGCTTAAAATGAATAAATTATGCGTACTACTTGAATTACTCGACACTATTGCCATTTTCTTCTTGATATATCCTTCTACCTTGAGAGTTTGAGGAGTGGTAATTCATGCCATTGCATTACAATATATTGTTGGATTTATTTCTTCTTTTTAAAACCATAGGGTTGGTTCTTGATGTATATCTTCTTCTTTTGATGTTTCTTATTCCTTTTCTTCCTCCTCTTCACAGTCTATATAAAATAATTTATTCTCAGCACACTTATGACCTTTAGTGTATTTGCTATCACAACAGTAACAAAGCCCTTTTGCTCTTTTTCCTCTAGTTGTTGTGGTGTCAACTTGTATATTGTAGGAAGCTATGAGCAACAACACTTCCATCTTAACAGTTGTGAGTGGTAGAGCTCCTTATTGTGACAATTTTGCTTTCAACAATTTTTGCTACCTTGAATGCATTCTCTAATGACTTAGATTCCTGAAGGCAAACCTCAAGTTGGATGTTATCTTTTAAAGTCCCTATAAAGACATAAGTCAGATTCTCCTATGGAATATCAATTACCTCAATATTTAATCTTTGGAAGTTTTCAATGTGCTCCACAACTAAACCCTTTTGTTTGATATTTGTAAATTGGCCAAAGAAGGTGTTGCTCTTTATATCCTCATAACGTGCTACCAATTCCTTCGTAAAAATTGTCCACGTGACAAGTGATTTACAAGAAAAAAGCCATCGATACCACACAAACTGATTAGGTTCTAAATATAAAGATGCAGTGCATACCTTTTGTGTCTCTTGCATATTGTGTAGATAAAAGAATTAGTCCATCTATAGTATCCATGTTACCGAATCCCATCAAACTTCTTCATACCAACATTTCGAATATGGTTGGTCTTCCATGAAAAGTTAGTCTCTAAAATCATGATTCACATTCCTTTTTTCTCGTCACGACTTTCATGGAATACCTTGTCACCACTAGGAAGTCTTTATTGTAGAAACTTTGTCAAACCTTCCTTCCAACATTTCATGTCTGCTTTTAAACATTCCATGTCCCCTTTTATGTTTGCTTTTAAACCTTCCATGTTTTGTTTTATTTTATGTTTGATTTTAAGCCCTTCATCATCACTTCCAGTTCATCTTTGGTTGCTCTTTGTGAAAGCGAAATTTGTTGCAATTGGTCCCACACTATTGATATATCATGTCGCATTTCTTTCTCTTCTTCATAAGTCACAATAGAGATTTTTTAGGGCTTAATGTGTGTAACATTATTTTGTTAGCGAGACATTTTAGAACCAATTAATGATATCTATGCTTCATTATTCCCTTTGAATCACTTCAAACTATTTTTTCAAACAAAGTTATGCAAATTTAAAATACACACCTCTTAAGAGCTTGATTTTGAGCTTGTTAATTTGTCTGACAGTGAAACTGTGTATCTTTGTAATTTTGGCCTCCCAAGGTATGAAATTTTATCCTGAGGTAGCTCTTCATGTCTTCTTTCTAACCCCACAAGCTATATTGAGAATTGATTCTTCAAGGTAAAATTATACAAAATATCCCACAATGTAGTATACCTGGGGGTGCATAATATGGGTTATAGTTTAGTTATGGTAGATAATATGTTGTAGAACTGCAAATATACTAAAATCTCTGACAAAATAAATCCAAGAGAAATCTGGTAATAGCATAAAATGCTCTCTCTTTATTAATATAAAACCCTTGAGGTAGGGTAACACCATACAACTACTCCTCAAGGAATGAGAACACTCCACGGACCATGCACTTGATAATACAAAACTGTACTTGGCATCCCGTTTCCTTCTTATCTTTCACTATATATAACCTTCTAAGATCCAAAACTCTAATAAACCCTAACTACTTATGGTCCCTTGCATAATGTGAGTTAGAAACTTTACTTATTAACTATGGCTCGTTTATTTATCATCCTTAACTAAACTAACTAATTGTGGTCTCTTTTTATAATGAGGGTCAACCACTTACAATCATCATTAATGCGGGTAACCACTTACGAGCTTTATCTATTAAACTAACTAATTGTGGTCCCATTTTACATCACATTATGCCCTTGGGTACCCCCTTATGCACTCGATATTATCCACCTCAGGTATACTACAATGCACCCCCCTTAAAGCATGTTTCATCTCTGAAAACATGAGAAAAACACAAATAATAAGATCTACTCAAAAGAGTAGTCCACTAGTGCCATGCACATGCATCCATCCATCCAAGAGAAAGGTGGGCACTCGGTCTATCAGCTACTTCGCTCGCTTGAGATGGAAACTAGTTCATGTGGTTCCTTTGTGTCAATGCATTGTGGGGGTGTCTCGATGCCTCTCTTTGTGTCTTTCAAGTGAATTTTTCCTTGTTTCTAATCTAGTGCCATCTTGTAAGTTGTTGTCTTGTTGTGTGGTGTGGGTGCTATTATGTAGAAGCCTTAACCGATGGTGTGTCATTCTTCAATTCCTCAACTGATGGTGCTTGAGTGGCATCTGGTTCTTTTTGTGGAACCTACTTTTGTGTATGTGTTGGGTTCTCTTCCATTACTATTTCCACCAAGGAGTCATCACATGATGTGTTAGTGCTTATAGAGATTTTAACTTGTGCCTCCTCGATCTTTACCTATTTTCTAAAGGAAATATCCTGCAAGGTAATTTTCTTCTTTTTGTACCATAACTTTATAAATTTCTTTTGTACATTAATATTAATGGTACCAACTGAGTCCATCTGAGGATATCTCAAAACAACATCCTCCCCAGCCATATCTAAAGCATAAAAGTCTAAATATAACACATATTTATCCATGGTAACCTTCACATCCTTAAATACTGGAATGTGTGCACCATCAACCTATGTGTTTCCAATATGTTATGTTGGGACTTACAATCTTTTAACCAATTTGAGATTGATGAGATTATGCTTGCAACTAGGGTTAATAGAAACAATGACCTTCTCCTTGTGAACACATCCATGAATCTATAATATGGAGATATCAACAACAAAAAATCCTTTATGGCACTCATTATCCTTCTTTCTAGCATGAGACCATTTGTCCAAAAGGACTTTTTCAGATTCTTCATCGAAAAGTGCCTACCTTTGGTCATGGTCTAGTGAGTCCCACCATATTTGAGCCTCATCTTTGAAATTTATCCATAGGAAAGGCATAAAATATGGGTTTTTTGATTTTTTCCCTTTTATGTATTATTCAATAGTAGGACCATCATATTTTACTATAAAAAACATCTTGCTACAACCCCTAAAATAGAATGAAGTTGTAATGGTCACGACTTGACAAATATAGCTCGAAATTCTTATTATAACCCATTTTAGGAAATGGAATGTCCACTCGGCATCTTCCCATGTGACTAGAATCATAATCTTGGCACTTTGTGAACTCCGATTTGTGTTGCAACTTTCCTGCTGTCACAAATTTATGAAATAATAGTTTATATTAAATCAACGAGATCTCCTTCTTTGGGATGCCAATTTGGATGATTTTTTTGTAATTATTATTATTATTTTTTTAATTGAGTATTCTCGAGAGGAATTCAGATTTTCAATTAGTTTATGAAAATTATACTTGAAAATTTCTAGATCTTCTCTGTAAACTTGCATGCATTCAATATATATATATAAATAAATAGTTGATTTTAAAGTAGCCAGATCTACTATGCCATTCAAACTATTTTTTTTAGGTATTTTTTGGAGATGAATTCAAATTTACAATTATTTTCTAAAAAATCTACACCAATTTTATTATTATTATTTATTTATTATTATTATTTTTATATATATATATGTATATAATTGTATTTTATTTATATTTATTATTTATTTATTTTTAAGAAAATGATTTGAAAGTCGTCGCCCACTATTTTCCCCCAAAAACTTTAGCAAAAAAAAAAATCTCCCTACTTTGTCGATGAAAGAACTTTGATACCACTACTTGTAGAATTGCAAATATATTCAAATCCCTTACAAAATAAATCTAAGAGCAATCTCATAATAACATAAAATGCTTCATCTTTATTAGTATAAAACCCTTGAGTTAGGGTAACGCTATACAACTACTCCTTAAGGAAGGAGAATACTCCACAAGCCATGTGCTTGGCAATACAAAACTATACTTGACACCCCCTTTCCCTCCTATCTTTAACTATATATAATCTTATAAGATCCCAAACCCTAACAAACCCTAACTACTTGTGGTCCATTGCATAATGCAAATTAACCATTTTATTTATTAACTATGGTCCACTTATTCATCATCTTTAACTAAACTAACTAATTGTGCTCCCTTTTTATAATGAGGGTCAACGACTTACAATCATCATTAATACGGGTAACCACTTACAGGATTTATTTACTAAACTAACTAATTGTGGTCCCCTTTTACATCACATTATGCCTTGGGTACCCCCCTATGTACCCCATATTATCCACCTGAAGGTATACTACACACAATGACCTGATTATGGACTTGTTCAATATAGTGAACTTGTATAGGAAATCATGTGTTGCTGTTTTAACATTGAGCCCTGCAATTTGTAATTAAAAAACTACAATCCATGCACTTTTAGTTACTTTTTGAAGAGAAAGTTATGACGATTTTCCCCGGGACACATATTTAAGATTGAATTTTGGAGTGTTTAAAAACCTAACTTCTTTGGACCATATCTTCGAAAAGATAGCAAACTAATGTTTGAAATTTTAACTAGATGTTCACCAAGATTTCCCTTCCACATGGTAACAATTTCAAGGTTTGAAGCTTCAAAAAAAAATTATAGCGAAAATGCCATGATGAGCCATTTGAAGCAACAAAACCTTAGGATCAAGAGCTTTGATAGCAAATGTTAGATTTTTGGATCAAAATAACGCATAAACATAAGAAAAGATAGATCAACGACTTGATAATAGGCCACTTCTAGAGGGCAACCTCTTTTTACATCACATAAATGAATAATTATTGGATGATTCAAATGACAAGACCTCCTTGGTATATACAAGAGTCTAATGGGTCAAAATATAATTAGGGCCTACATAACAATAATAATGTAAGGGCACAACAATAACAATAGTGGGCTTCTATGGGGCATAACAATAACAATATAAGTGCTACACTATTATTATAGGGACCTAAAAAATAACATTAGAGAAAATTTTAGCCTACAAGTCATCGCCTCTAGTTATTTTCCAAATTGAATTGATATTTTGTTTTCAATTTGCAAAATGATAGAAAATTTGATATTGTCATCACCTACCTCAAGCTAGATTAGCTTGCCTTTTAGGTGCCATTATTTTTCTTTATTAAGGGGCAATTTCCTTCTTTTATTTTCCATTTAACTTTAGCTCATTTTTTCAACAATTTGTCCGGAATCCAAAACCCTTTATAGAAATCCCATAGGCTAAGGCTTATTGTACTTCTTAGAGAAGTCTATCTTCCTCGTATTACTTTTCCTTTGACCATTGATCATTATATGTTTTTCCCTTTTAGATTCTAGTGGAAATAGATAACCACATACTCATTGAATGAGTCATTGAAAGGTACATAGGTATTCTTCAAGATTTGAATGAAGTCGTATTCCTCAAGCATTAAGGGCTCAATTTAAAGGGCTTGGTGGTTTCCCATGAACAAGTGCCACTTTTGGAAGAACTAGATTATGGTAAGGATCTCCTCCAATTAAAATCCATTGTCAAATTATGGGAATCTCTTCCAAAAAATCTTCTGAAACCAAGAAGCAATCTAGTTACTTCGTAATTCGAGCCTCGATAGTTGTTTGATTTGTCTAAGTGGAGTTGAGTTTGGTTGGCTCAATGTCTAGAAGTTCAAGTTATTCCAAGCTATTCATAAGAAATTATGAGAAAGTATCCAATTGGGCAATTGTCCCCCATACCCCAAAGACACCTAGAGAAAAAATTAAGTCACCTCCAAGAATTACCCACCCTTGTCGAACCCATAATTGGAAAAAGAAACATTCTCAAAACTCCATTCTATCTGAGCAGGGTTTGAAGATGTTTAGACATGTGAATTCCTTCCCCATTTTGAGAGAGAAAAGGGAGACACCAAGCCTTGAATCAAAAGCCCACGAATTAAAGAGGGTGGACTTACTAGTCTTCCAACCTATAACTAAACTCCAAATCGACCAATGGCATCCACAAAATTGAAAGTAATCCCTTTAATAACTTGGAGAGATTTTGAACAATTTTACGTCCTTCTATCGTTACTTTTTATATATAAATGTTAAATGGTATGTGAGTTTCAATCAACTCCCTTAGGGCCCATTTCTTGGAGGGATTGGCTAGGCCTTTACAATTAAGGGTTAAAAAATATTTTTGAAACTCTTTTTGGGGAATTTACTATAAGGGCTCCAATTAAAGATTGTATCCTTCCACTTCTAACTTCCAAATTTACTTGCTTATGGGCTATGGAGAGGTAAGATTTTTTGCATCTCTACATAATATTTTTATATCTCTACTTAGCCTCGGGTTTTTTCTCTTTTGATTGTCAAAGGTTGCCTTCATATATTCCTTCAAAACCCTTAATTCCACTATTGCGAGGTCTAAGGTCGTACTTTGATATCTTATAGGAAGGGGAACCTTTGATAGTTTCCTTCTTTGGCAGAATTTTCAACTGGGATGAACAAGGGTCAGAAGGCTTGGAGTTTGTAGAAAGGGTTTCTCCCAATCCATTGTAAAGAATAAATATTATAGCCTAAGGTTATATGTGTGTGTGTGTGTGAATTCTCATTTTAATGTATAGGCATAATATTATACCATATGATCTAATCCATATTAGGTTGTGAAATCCATATTGCTTGTCTTATTACAATCACTTTTTTACAATATTGACATTATTATATGTGTGACATAATATGCAATACAATTCTATATATGATCATTTTGATGTATTTTATAATTAGTAAGAGAATCATTCTAACTTCTTAATGATCATATTAGGAATACTTGGTATCAATAGACATTGAGTTTGTCACTGCCATGTTAGAGGGAAGTTCAACACAACAACTATAAGTTGGATTTTTCTCATTTTGATAATTTAGACATATGGGTCTTTGTACCAAATTAAAAGGATTACTTAATTGTGTATCTTTTCTTGGGTTGGTAGCTCGAGTTGCTGGGAGCACTGTTTGTTCTTCCATTGACTTAGGTTCAATTCCAACAGACATGTTTCGCTTGTAGTGATAGGCTCGAAGAGTAGACTTACCCGACACACACAACATTTTTGCTTTTGCCAAGTCACATATTATTCATATATCTAGCTTGTCAATTATCTGATATAATGATAGTAAAAAATTTTGATCCTAGACCTCGGCCATATTACTCCATATTATCAATTAATTGTCACTAAAAATAAAATATATATATATTTATATATAATATTATATTCTCCAAATTTTCATTCAATACCAATATATTTTTTACTTATTTAAAAAACATCATTCTAATTTAATTTTATATATATATATAATATTTTTCCAATTTAAATTATACATAATAAAGTTTCTTTATTCAAATATAAAACAAAATGAAAATGCTATATGTATCTTTTCATACAACATTCTTGTAACCCATAACATAAATCTTTAACCATAAGTACTTTACATATAGTTTTCATGGAAACTATATAATAATTTCTATTATAATCAACTAGCCAATAGAAAACCTTCATACAATCCAATTATACGCCCAAAATCCATACAAAATTACATGATTATGAAATAACATCCCTTGAGGATCTTAAAAATTAGATAAAATACTTATGAAAATGATGCTATGTGGTCTCCGAAATATTGATGTACTTATCATCATTCATCTGGCTTGGTATTTGAATAGAGTACGAATTAATTAAAATATGAAAAGCCGTAAATTAGGGTAACATAAATAAGAGAAAAGGGAAAGACCGACCTTCCGGAAGAAGTAAAGGGCTGAGAGCGTCCTATCCTAAGATTCAAATTTGAAAAATAAGCGGGATCCATGGATATGGACTGGTCTTGAGCACACTGCGGTGCCTGGTAGCAATGAAGCGAGGAGCTTCGCCACACGTCTCCGCCTTCGCCAATCTTCGACACTCTCCTGTTGACATTGAAAATGCTTCTAGCTCAGGTATGCCTCGTGACCCATTGCTCCTTAGATAACTTTAATTGCCAAATACCTTGAATTTTAGAACCCCTAGCCCTATTCCGTGATTCGATCCTGGGTTGAGTTTGAATATCTGGTTGTACTTTGGCATGGACGTGCTATTTTCCAAGAATTGTCTGTGAGTAGAGGCTGGATTGTCATTTTAAGCAAACATTTTCATTTTTGTTAATAGCTGTGATAATGGGGATGCAGAAAATGCCGTTGTTTTATCCATTAGGTAGAGGAACGATGATCCATATTAAACCTCAGTTAATTCTATCTGGGGACTTGTTAGCGCTTCCGATTATATATATTGCTTACTCTTCAGTCTGATGGTATTTTGCAGGTTCCGGGGATGGTAATATTCCTGGTATGGGGTCTGTTGTTGTGTCGATCAGTGGATATAGTGTGCCTGAGAAAATCAAGCTAATGAAATTAATCGACCAGACTGGTGCATTATACACTGGCAGTCTCGGAAACGGGAACACACATCTAGTAGGTTTCTGTAACCTGGAACTAAAACGTAAAATCATTGCATTGAACGTATTATTTTAGAAATCTCCCGGGCTATGTGCGCTTATACATATGCTTGTATTTTCCTTTGTGAATGGAAACTGTTGTAGGTCTGTTGGGACTTTTGTGGAGCGAAATATGCCATGGCCAAAAAGCTCAGTCTGACCGTAGTCAATCATAAATGGTTTGAAGATTGCTTGCGGGCAGAAAAGCGGCTGCCCGAGGGTCCCTACGTGATGCTGAGGTAAATCTGACATATTTGATTACAAATTTCTATTACGGTTTTCCAAGTCTGGTCTATGATGCTCTTGCATTAGTACATTTCTAAAGGTTTTATTTTGATGAACTGGTACGCCATTTCTAAAATTTTGAGTGTAGTGAATTGAATTGATATACTTTTGGGAGCCATCATGGGTTTACTGAATTGAATTGATATACTCTCGGGCTTCATCATGTGAATATATTAATTTCACACCACATTGATTAATAACAAAGTTCATGACAATAGACACCATTAATTTTGTGTATTATTATTTTGCAACGTGTTGTATCTTGATATGTTCCTTGCAATAGAACTATGCTAGGTACCCACTAGAGCTTGCGAACCTCCAAATTTTAGGCTAAATTGGAATTATGCAATAACCAGGGGTATTTCTTATATTTTAAAGGTATGCAATAAAACCACTCTCACTTAATTGTTTTAAAGACTTTAATTAAAAGAGTGAGCAATAACTGATTTAATCAGGGCTAAAGCATTCAACCTAGCATTCTGAAATCAGAAGGGCACCTTCATCTTGACCAAACATAGATGAAGAACAATTTGAATGGAAGATAAAAAAACATTTCAAAGATGAATATATACTTCAAATGCCAACGAGGGTGAAGGCCATTGATACCTAAATATTTACAGAATATTGTAAAAGCTAATGAGGGATGGAGGTCTTTGACATTTACGAGTAAGATACAAATTGTGTTAGCCATTGGCAAATGAATTTAGAAGTTCAAACTCATCCACTGGACCATGAGGTAGGCTTAAGATGTATATAAAGTTGCAAGAATATCCATCACATTAATGTAGAATAATATTCAATATCATAAAGTGCGTATGTACACGTTTTTTTTCACCTTCCCTAAAGAAAAAAGCTTTATATTAATATTTCAGAGTTTGAAAGCAAATGTACATTTCTTGTCAAAAATCGGCTCAAGCATATAACTAATATATAATTGACCCTAGTACCTTAGCGTTAGACAATGCTAAAATCTGTTCTAATATATACAGTCTTCCATGAACCCTTACAATTTCATCTTGTCAAAATCATGACATACAGAAAGTAGACCTATTGGTCTCCATTACATCCAAATGAAAACTATAACTCTGAGCAAAACTCACATTAAACACAGTTAGTAGAAGACTGATTCTGTAGTTAGTAGTGCCTGTCCTGAAAGCTTGTTCATTAAAGGTAGCCTCCTGCAAAAGTAATGCTTCCTTCGATAAATTGTGAGCTTGAGTGTTAAATTCTCAGTATACATGTGTAAAGGAAATATCATCAAAATAATGTTTCACCTCTTGGGTTTGATTCAATATAGGGTTCAAGTCTATTTTGAATATTACAATGCTGGTTGGCCTATTCTATCACAAGCTTGGAGTCACCCAAGACATGTAAATCTTTATACCTTTATCATGGGTAGTTTTCATTCGTATCCCCAAGTTGTAGAATTCTGCCCTGTTGACTGTCCTAATCCCAGCAACATAACTTAAGGCTTAAACAGTATAATGTGAACTGTTATTGAAAATAACTGCTTGTGCAGCACATAAACCTGGGAACCCTTCACATGCACTGTTGAGAAAGCCCCACAGCTTCTCGTTATCTGCATTTGACTATCTTGAGAGTTTTTGCCTTTAAGGGCCTTTTTTTCCTTCACAGGCCATTCTAATATTGTGTGCTGCTTGCACTGATGATAGAATCAGATTTTAGATAATCATATGATTTCTAGCCATCCAGATCCCATAAATAATCATATACGGTAGGGCCCTGTGAGAATCACAGGTTGTTAGTTATCCATTCTAGTGGAACTTCTTCTAAAGTCCCATTTTCCCACTTCCACGTAACTCCCAAACCTTTAGTAACCCTTAGCCAAACACACCTGGGAAAGGAACAATACACAAACAAAAGATTTTATTGATTCCTTGCTTGTTTTATAAAGGATACATCTGTTTGGACCCACCCGATTCCTCATTTATCCCTTGTTCTAGATAAGTAGCTTATTTTCCAAGATCAACTATAGCATAATTTTGGCTTTTAAACGACAAGGAAGCTTCCAAGCAGTGCTCTACCACCAGACTCTAACTGTAGTCCATTCCTCTTCAATTTTTGCAGTGACCCACAATTTAATTGTATATTCACCTGCCCCCTTGTTCTTAGCCAACATAATCACATTCTCATTATAATTTAATCTAATGATAAATAACACTATGTGATGACAGGTTCAAATATAGCCTCATTCCTCAACCAATTCTCCTAGAAGACAGATCTTTTTGTCTTCCATCCTTGAAACTGATTCGACCTGTCTCTTCCAATTACTAGCTCTCCTAAATAGTGAATCCCCTCCCGTGTAGAGTTTCCTGTAATGTCTAAAAAAACCTACAATTGCCTTTCTCACTCTGCTTCCATTTCCAACATGCCATGCAACCCACTTTCCAATAATGGGGCAAACCTTGATCAAGGATTTCCAAACCAGAGAGGCTCCAGTGTGATGCCTTTTGGCCATTCTTAGCCATTCCTCCATAGTTTTCTCTTTGATATTGTTGGCCTTTATAACACTCCCCCAAAGCCCTTCATTATTCACTAATCTCCATCGACGTTTTGCTACTAGGTCTAGTTCAAAGATGTGAGTATTTCTCAAGCTTCTCCCCATAGTTCTTTTGGTATGGCGACTTTGTTCCACTTAACTGGTGGGATGCCTTTCATTGCCCCTTTCCCGGTCCATAAAAATCTAAAACATTTATTTTTGATTTTGTTAAGTATGCCTTTTGGGATCTTTGTAATGGTTAGCCCATACATAGGGATACTCTCCAAAACTGCTTTGCAACGCTAATCTGCCTCCCCATGACAACCATCAATTGCACCATACTGAAATTCTTTCTTCCACTGTCATACAGCCAGATCCAGTCATCATAATAGTAGTTATATAACTTCTGAAAGCCTTGCTTCCACTTTGTCATATAGCTGGATCCAATCATCATAATAGTAGTAGTTATATCACACACACACACACACACAAACTGACACACATATATATAACTTCTATTACACATACACACAGATATATAGAAATTCTTTTAAACACATTTCAAATATTGTAGAACATTCATTACATAAAAATAGAGCGATAGTAAATATCATGAACTGCATTTATGTGTTTAGAAATTCATGGTATAAACACATTCAAAATATTGTAGAAAGATTCATTCCATAAAAGCATAGTGAAAATAAAAAAGTTGTTGCCAATGGCTAGATTAATGAACAAGTTGGAGTTTTTGTACAACTTAGAAAAACTACATATTGGATTGTCAAAGTGGTGAATCCTCAAGACTTACAGATAATGTGTAGATGCTTTGTTAAAGATTTTTTATTAAACTTTTTGTCTTGACCAAAATGTTGAAAGTCTTACTCTAAATTGTTAACCCTTTGTCATAGCTTTTGAACTTTGCTTTATAGTTCTTTGCCAAAAATCTGATGCTTAAATTTGAGTAATAAATGCCCAGAAATAAACATTGTGGAGGCTGTGAACATAGTTAAAGTTAGCATCCCTTATGCACTGCACCCGTCTAGGAATATCAACAACATGATGCTAGATTGCAGTTTCGATACAATGCTGTTATGCCGTTGATTTCTTGGTTGCTGATGTAGTTGCTTCCTTGGCAGTTATTGTTGGATCATTGGAATCCAATCATGAAATATTCATCCATATCTCCTTCGTAGATAAAGTGTAAGCACACGTATTCTTATTGGATTTGTCCATGCTTGTGTACAAATGAAATGATACAATTGGGAGGGCCTCAAACATTGATGACAACAAAAAGTAACTTGAAAATAGGGTGCTATTAATCAACTGCTTGCTGTGCAGTAAGAGCCATTGACCAATCCTCCTTTGCATTATTTCTGCAAGCATCAAGAACACTTTAAGCTGGATAATCTCTTATCAGCAGTCGATGGAGATGATTACCCAGTTTCTACAAGTGCATGAACTTATCCAAGGAAAAAATTGCATATTTGATATTTCTAGATGAAATCATATATATATTGCAAATTTGCAATGTGTTGTTACAACACTCCGGAGGATTGCTGCTTTCAATATTATAGCTAAACAAATGTTAGTCTATATGCTTCAAAGTCCATATACAATTATCCAAAAAACCTGACTTATTAGTCAATTTTGAAAGAGAAAAGTAGTTGTTCCTTTTTTCCTAGAGACAAAAGTAGTAGCTCCTATTAACATCCTTTAGAAATTAGCATCATTGATCATGTGAAACCTGAATTTTTGAATTATTTCCTTTAGTAAAGACTTAAAACCATTCATCTTTTCCATCTTATTTAGAAGTTTGCTTCTAATTTATGGATTTTTTTTTTTTTTTTTTTTTTTAATTGTCTACATGGTTCACAAACAATAGAGATTGGTGACTGCTATGTCCACAAAATATTTGTACCAGGCAGATCTGTTGAGAAATCTAGGGCATGAAAATTAGGAGATTTCTCTTTATGATAACTGCTTGTGAATGCTTGTTATTCCTTTAGATTAGGGTCTTCTCTTTACTTAGTTTATTATAGTGTTCTTCTTCATCAAACAATTATCAAAGCATAAACAATAAAGAGACAAGAGACACAGAATATAGGCGGTCAGCCAGGGCCAAAACCTCTCCAACTTGAGAGGAAAACCCAAACGAATTCTTCTTCTTATAGAGACTTCGATTGACGAATACCAAGACCATGACGAAGACCCTTGACCTATTAACCTCTCCAAGATCAAGTCACAAGACTTCCTTGTTTAACTTCTTCTTCCTTGAGCCAATGATAGTCAAACTTCTTCCTTCTCACACTGCTTCAACTAACCTTCAAATTTCAATCCTTAGCCTAGATTTGCACTTTTCGATCGTTCTTTTGAAACCCTAGATTTGGTACTTGAGGGATTTTGTCGTTCAACTTCCTTCACTTGAGATGGAGACTATTCTTCCTTAACTCGGCTTGAGGATCCACTTGATTCCTTCCCAAATCTGCCTTCTCAAGATGGCTGTAATATTCTGGCCCTTTCTGCAGTAGACAACTCTGTAATCTCGCACGTGTGAAGGTGTTAGCCCAAAAACATAACAAAATTGAACTCGGTGATGATTCTTCTTTCCTTGCTTGGCAATTGGACACTTATTGAGATCTCTCACACTTCCTTTTCTCATTTTCTTGCTTGTCTGAATTCTGCTTCACAAATGAAGGCCGAGGTGCCTATATATAGTGGTTAGCCCATGTAAATAAGCCGACTTGATTGAGTCTTAGGCCGATATGTCCTTTTGGTGTAGGCTTCTTGCTCCATTTTAAGGCTAATTTGCTAGAGGTGCTTGAGCTTGGTCTTGGAGGGTTACTGGCTCAAACAATTACTTTTTTTACAAAATACAATGTGCCCAAATGGGTCTTCAACCTTTGACATTGACTCAATAGACTTTATGACACGATGACCAACCCTAAAGGCTCACAATGGGAGCCTTAACTATAAAATAAAATTCTTTGAGCATGAAACCCATGACTCAAACATTACAAAATTAATTTTATTTTCTTCTTTACATCAATTACATAAAATCATAATTACACATGTCATTATGGAGACTGAACCTAGGCACACTTTCCAACACTCCCTCTTAACTAGGGAGGTATTCATAATCCATACAAACCTCAAGGTACTTGGACATTCTCAATTTGAAGAATTCTCATAAGAAGAGTCAGATTGGTAACCCATCTGATTAGCATCATATCAACCAGTAGTGTCACATATCAAGGCCTTGACTAACAACACTATCTCTCCACAAGATTAAAGCTCAATGCTGGCAAGACCAATGATGTGCAGACACCCTCATCATTGTCTTTCTTGCAACATACCCTACCTGGGTTCTTAGAGTGTGTTCCACTAGGACTATGCTTATCTTGGATTCTCAGTCCTCAAAGAATATCAGTCCTCTAGGAAAACTCTTATCTTTGATGCACTAACTCATCCTCAAAGAGTGTCGGATGCCAGATGCTTACCCAATTTTCCATTTTGTCTTCCCAAGTGAAGACAAGAATGATGTGTATATCTCTCCCTCTCAACTTAGGGAGGACATACCCATTCCACTGAACAAATGTACCCATTCCTATAAACAAGAATGTACCCAAGCTCCCTCTTATCTAGGGACTTGACCAAGCTCTCTCTTGACCAAAGACTTGTTTTCAGTAGCTCTTCAGCTGGAGATCATGGGGCAACCAGTTGTTTGTAGAAATCCTTTTGATGTCATGAATTTCTTCTTTGTCATAGAGTCTACATCTTTCAGGACTTGTTCGTAGGGCACATACCATCCATCACTTTCATCCATTAGTCCATATTTGGTCCTCCTTCATGCTTTGTTGCCTTCTTCATGCCATGTTTCCTTAAGGATCTTTCATCCAACTACATGGTCATCAATGGTGGACATCCACAACTCTTCCCTTGGCAGCCCTGCATAAGCCTATCCAGATATTATTCAAAAATAAGAAACGAACATTAAATCAAAATAACCTTTGTGATGGTCTTTCATCATGACATCTTCTAGCTTACCTCAACATCCGGCATACACATTGACACATCTCCAAAAGATATATACTGTCAAGGGTTTCTTTCCTTTTCAGACTTCATTAGAGTCTTCATAACTTTCATGGAGATATCCTAGTCAAACCTGTCAGTCCTTGGATGTTGATTGTCTTCTTCATAGTTGCATATTCCACGTTCTCTTCCCTTCTTTCTTCACACATTTTTCTTCCCAGGAACTTTCAATCAGAGTTCCTTCAGTTATTGTCAACCACCTCATATTTCATATGAGGACATATTATGTTGATTTCATCTAGTTAATGTGTGCCCCATGCTTTCCTGCATTCTTTCAAAGGAGGAGATCCTTTCTTTTGATCATGCTCTCAAGATTGAACATTTATCCATGTTACCTGCAACCATATGACATGACTCTACATTATCAAATACAAGCATACATACCTCATTTTCTTTTGGGTCATCTAGACTTCCTTCATCAGTTTCCTTGATTGAAAGAATATCAATTTCTTGATCTGCTTCACTTCTTTTGACATCATACCATCATCCCATGAATTCCCACAAGTTGGAATTCTTGATGAAACACTTGCTTCCTTTTGATCGGTGAACCTTCCAGTGAAGATTCCAATAGAGGATCTTGAGTATCCTTATTCAACACAAATTTTCCTTCTGATTGGTGTATGATGTACTTTGTAATCGATGACTTTTTCCTTTTCTCATAAGTACCATTTATGCTTCTAATGAGGTTACCAAGAGCTATATCCTTCCATAGGTGACTGCCACAAACCTCTATCTTTCATGCTTTTCTATGATGATTTCACGATCTCTTGCTTTCAATGCTTCTATGATGCCATGATGTATCCTATCATGCTCCTTAGTGACTCATGATTGCCATATCTTCTCTTCAGCTTCTTCCACTTCTTCGGTGATATGGGCTTCTTCTTTACTTCCTTTATTATTGTCCTTCTTTAGCTTAGGACAATCTCTCTTGTAATGCCCATATTCTTGACATCCATAACATTTAATCTTAGCCATTTTCTTCTTCCTTTTTCGAGGACCAAATTTCCCAAACTTTCCTTTTCTCTTTGCCTTAGCAGCATATGCTTGATTTTGCTCATATGATCCTACATCAGTTTTTGCCTTCAGCCTGGTTTCATCAATCTTGCATAGTGATCATAGATCCTGGAATGGAGTAGCTTTTTTCTTCCCATAAATGCTTGGTAGTGCATTTAGTACTACGGTGGTCATCTCCTTGTTATACATTATTTCTTTTAGATCTTGAAGTTGATCCCTTATTTCAGATATTGTCATAAAGTATGAGGCTATTCCTTCTTCTTTTGATATCCTTAGCTTGTAGAGTTCTTGCCTTAATGAGATAACTTCTGCAGTGCTTATGAAAAACAACTCTACCAGTTTGTCATATATTTCTTTTGAAGTTTCGAGTTTAGATACATATGGGATGAGGGGATCCTCGATGTATTCTATGAGAATCCTTTGAGCCCTTACTTCCCCTTTCATAAACTTTGCAAGTGCTTGAGCATCTTCTTTCAATGGTTTGGTGATTGAGCCTTTGACATGTTTCATGACCTCATTGTCCTCTTTTTCCATGCAAGATAGTTTGAAGCCACCACCAATTTGTTGCTTTCCTTGCAAAAAGACATTTTTACAGATTCAAATGTAGACATAAATATACTTACTTGTGAAGATGCTTCTTCCACTTGCTGCCTCCTTGAATTTGATGGTGATATAGATAATAGAGAGCTTCTCCTTGATGAAGATAGTTCTCTTCAAGAATGATCCTTGATCCCACAAAGAGGGAGATCACTTTAGATCCTTTGATGGTGATGTCCTTGATGATGTTTTAATGCTTCTTAGATGATCTTCTTCAATGGAAAGGACCTTGCTTCAACGAAAGGGAAATTGCCTTGCTTCAACGAAAGGGAAATTGCCTTAGAACTTTTTGAAGATGATGACCACGTCCTTGATCTTGCTTCTCTTGGATGAATAGTCTTCAGGATACTTTGATTTGAAGGTCTCTTCCACTTGAGTAGGGTCTTTGTGGTCTTTTAAGGATCGCAAGACTTCTTCTTCGATCTAGAGTTTTGACATTTCTTTGTAGATCTCGACCTTGCTTTGGTGTCCTTTGAGATTTGATCCTTGAGTGCTTGTGTGTCCCTTGATGAGATGTCCTTTCCTTGATTTGTCACCTTAACTCTGATACCATGTTGAGATTGCTAGGGCATGAGAATTAGGAGATTTTTCTTTATGATAACTGCTTGTAAATGCTTTTTACTTCTTTAGATTAGGGTCTTCTCTTTACTTAGTTTTGTTGACACCTAATCATTGGGATTGTGTGAATATATGTAGAATAGTGTAAATAGTAAATAAGGAGAATAGGAATATGAAGAGACTCTGGAAGCCCAAGAGTCTCTCCCTCCATGTATATATCCATGAGCAATCTTAATGCAAAATCACAATTCACATTGTGGAGTTACCTCTTGGTTTGGCATGGTATCAAAGCCAACTTCATTTTTGGCTTCCCTCTCTGCCCTTGTAACTCCCTCCTACCTATGTTCTGCCTATTTTTGTAGAACTGACACCTCTACCATTGCTCCTGAGGCCTGAATCCACCTTCCATACGTTATTTGCCCATATATTACCTACTTCGAACGTTGTGTGTTCACTGCGTTTTTAACACAACCATATTATTGCTCATTCGTTCTTCTCAAATGTTCCAATCGCTCCTAGCATAATGCTGTTGGTACGCTTCTCCCCTGCACAAATCCCTCTCCCAATTGTGCAACAAAAGTGGTTGAACTCTCACCATTTCTGTAGTCCCCCCACTGCTGCCTCCACTATGTTATTACCATAGTCGACTCCCCATTGCGGTCTCCTCACACCCCTCCCCATTGTGCAACCGCAAACACTGTATGCTCCTCCCATTGGGCTGCCATACTAATACACAATTATATACCACTCCCGATTTTTATGTAACACATGTCCTCTCTCCCTAGAGCCTCGACCTCTCGGCCCTCTCCCTTGAGCGTTAATACCCACCATTTCATTACAATACCCCACTTTGGTTTCCTCCATACCCTTTTGGCTCTTGACCACCCTCCATACCACTCTCCTCCAAGCCACGTTTTACATTGCCCACACTATGCAAATGTATCGACTCCTCGGTTTCTTGTGTAATACCGCTCGGAGAAATACCATACTACACATTGCGGATAGCATATTATGTATCCTAGATAGCATTCAACGTATACGTTGGCCCATTTTGTGTGGGCCGACCCCAAAACATGTTGAAGAATGTAGGGCAATTAGGTGTAGAATGATTCTTCGGGACTAGATAACAATTTGTGATGTCTTTTTACAATTTGTCCTTGTTAGCTTAATCTTCTTCTCTTATTAATACATGTGTGTGTGCTTCATCAAATTGCTATCTAAACATAAAGCAAGAACACAAGATGTTGGCTCTCTGCCAGGGCCAAAACCTCTCTTCTCTTGAGAGGAAAACCATTCGGTAAGTTTTCTCTTATTGAAGCTTCTATCTTGATCAATGCCAAACCCTAGACCCTTTGACTAGAAGATCCTCCAAGCACAAGCCAAGTCCTTCCTTTTCTCTGCACTATGTTTCCCTGACACTTTGTCCACCTCCTTTCGACACTTCCTTCTTTTGCCACTTCGTCCTTCTTCCGACACTTCGTTCTTCCTTCCACTGTTAGTAGATCTTCTAGAAGAAATATTTTATCTTTTGTACTTAGTGATATCCTTCACCTAAGGATACTCATTCCTTCTCTTGATCATTCGAGTTCCTTCTTGATGTATAGTGGTAGGCTTAGTGTGATAGCACTGCAGCCCTAATTCTCGCATGTGTGAGAGGTACCCTAGAGAATTAGGGTCCTTTTCCTTCGCTAGAGAGATAAGTTTCTTCGCTTGATTTGGGAGGCCTTGTAGGCCTAGTTTCAAACCCAAACAACACTAGTTCATGGACTGTTTGTCCCGACTGTCATACCCGCAGATTTGTCTTCCTTTTCTTCGCACGTGTGACTGTTTCTAGCCCTAGAAACAATCCTCTACCTTTGCTTTTCTTCCTCCTTACTTCGTTGCACTTTGTAGACCTTTTTAGACTTATTTCCCTTCACTTTATCTAGGCTTCTTCCTTCGCTAATTTCATAGATGATTGCGTTCTCTTTGGAGGAGTGGACAACCTCTATATATAGAGGGTTGTCCCTCCTTTAGGCCGACTTGTAGGCCAACTTGACTTCCTTTGCTTTGATGAGTGCTTTTAATGGTGCCATTGCTTCTTTTGATGGTATCTTTGCTAGGAGGGGACTTGACTTTGCTTGGAGGTGACTTCTTTGACTCTTATACATAATGTAACATAACCTTAAGGTCTTTAACATAATTCTTTTGACCTTTTGACTTACTTATAGCACTTTAACATGTGCTAGACCTACTTCAATGAGCAAGAAACTCATTGACACATATCATAAAAATGATATTTCTTTTATTGGATAAATACAAATATCAAAAGTACATTTATGAAGACCGAATTTAGTTACATTTCCTTCAACAAAACATTACCTTCCCCTATATGTTGTTTATACGCTGTCTATACACTGTCTACCTTCCCCCATATAATACCCTCCCCATATGTTCCCTCCCCCCATATAATACCCTCCCCACATACAACCTCCCCCTTATAACAACTCCCCCAAGTAATACCTCTGTCCCATATATCATAGTGCAATTTTTTTTTTGTTTCCATTTTTTTATTTATTTATTTTATTTTTATTTTTTTTACATTAGAAGTGCATTTTTTGCCACCAAAACTGCATTTTTTTACCACCAGAAGTATACATTTTTTTTTCGTAGTATACATTTAAATGCATTCATTGATCTCTATTGTTGGAGTACTTCTCTTTGGGAAAGAGAACTATCCCGAATGGTCGCGGAAGATAAAACACACTCTCATTTTCAATGATTTATGGAAAGGAGTTTGTGTAGGAGAAAGAGATAATGAACTTGCAAAGCCCACCTCAGATAAGGAGAACGCCATTTGGGAAAACAAGAACAACAAGGCCTATGCCTTGATTGCAGCATTTGTAAATGAAGAGGCAAGTTGCAATATTTCACCATTTTCAAATGCTTTTGAAGCCTTACAAAAGTTGAAGGAACTCTATGACTCACACTCTGAACTTGAATTTGTCCAATTGATGATTAAATTCCAGTCTTGAATTGAAAAATGATGATCCTCTTGCTTTAGCATCAAAAGTAAGATCTATTATGCATGATACCAAACCACTAGTGTTCAAATGGACATTCCTCTTATAGCTTATGTCAAGGCACTATACCCCATGCTCAAGATTCTTCTAGAGGAAGAGGTGGTCGAAGAGGAAGACGAAGAAGAAATTTTAGAGGTAGGTGGGGCAGATAGTTTCAAGGGGAAAAGTCTGATCTTCATTGCATACGTTGCAATAGAGATGGACAATGATGCATCCACATGTAAGTTGCCTTGGGACAAAATTGAGTAGGAAAGAAATGAAGCCAACATAAAACCCATGACAAAGAGAAAGGTAAAGCACTCGAAGCCGCTCACTATGTTGTGGCACATTGCAATATTGGAGTAACAAAAGAGTTGTTTAATGCTTCACTTGCTTCTTGGAAAAATGATTGGTTGCTTGATTCAGGAGCAACTTGCCACATGACTTTTAGAAGATATTTTTTTTGAAGGATTTATTGACAATGTTGATGGAGCAATATATTTTGCAGACAAATTAAAACTCAAGCCATTAGGGCTTGGCACAATCAGGCTCAAATTGCTTGGTCTTCCCAACTTTCTTCTACATGATGTCTTATATCTCCTAGAGCTGAGGAGAAACTTGCTGTCCTTGGTCCACATCCGCCAACAAGGACACTCCATTCATATGTTTGATGGCAAGGTTGAGGTCAGAAAAGTATCATATCACTCACTTGTCCTGACGGGGATATAAGAAGAAAGATTTTTGAAGCTGAAAGGTACCTCTACTCGTGCATAAAACTTCTCATACAGTTCTCATTATGATGAAGGTACATTTCCATAGAGTCTTTTATGGCATGCTAGATTTCGACACTTGAACTATGACAACCTTTGTATGTTGAAGAAAAGTGGTGTTATTGGTTTGCCTACAATTCCTAAGAAACTTAAGCAATGTGATGCTTGTATTCTAGGAAAGCATAGCAAATAGTCTTTTCATGGTTCACATTCTAGAGCACATAGAAAACTTGAACTCATTCATTCATATTTATGTGGCCCAATGCCTGTTCCTTCTGCAAATGGAAATAAATATATGATGACATTTATTGATGACTACACCAGAATGTGTTGGGTTTATTTATTGAAGAACAAATTTGATGCTTTTCAAACATTCAAGAACTTTCATGCGTGGATTGAAAATGATGCACAATCTCATATTAGCTCTATTCGCACTGATAATGGAAAATAATACACTTCAAATGAATTTGAAAACAATCTTCGCCAACATGGGATCAAACATCAAACAATTGTGCCTTATAATCCCCAACAGAATGGAGTAGCTAAAAGAATTAACGTGACAATTTTAAATATGGTACGTTCCATGATGTTTTTCAAGAATGTAAAATTGCGGTTTTGGGCTGATGCAGTTCTATGTGCCGTGCATATAAATAATATGTGTCCATCTAATGTTATTAGAAACAAGACTACCTATGAAATGTGGTATGGCCACATTCCTTCGGTAAAGCAACCCAGGGTCTTTGGTTCCACTTGTTATGCCTTGATATCAAAAGAACAAAGAAACAAACTTGGTGTAGGGAGTCATAAGTGTATCTTCTTGGGGTATTCAAATACCTCCAAAGCATACCGTCTCTATGATCAAGTTAATAGGAAGTTTGTTTATCTAGAGATGTGATCTTTCTTTAATCTTACAAAGCTGACAATGTTGTCGAGCAACAACTTGATCGCTTGGATAGATTCGGACATGCAAAGTCGTTTCAAGAATTCGATAATCAGATTCCACATCTTGAAGGGGGGATTCCTATACTGGATCAATCTGTGGAATCTTCTTCTGAAGCTCTCTCTCCTCCACATGAAGCTCCAACCATTGATGACAATCTGAGTGATGTGATTGACATAATTGGGAGACTAAATCTTGAATCAACCTCAACTTAGTCAACTGAGCAGCCTGGGCCATCTTAGAAAGGTCTTCCAAAATGGCTGACAAAGACACTTGAAAGTGTTCATCTTGATGAGATTGGAAATATAGGAACAAGGAGCTCTACTAGACAAAATGGAGATGATGTAGAAGATTTTGATTCACCGGTTGATATGGATGCTTCTTATGATTGTGAACTGAATTTGTCTACAGATTTTGAACCAACTTCCTTCAAAGAAGTCACTTCTCATGATGAATGGAAAGAAGCGATGCAAAAAAGAGTATGATGCCTTGATAAAGAATGGCACTTGGAAGCTGGTTGATCCTCCATTGAGAACTAAACCAATTGGCTGCAAGTGGGTCTGCAAGAACAAGTATAAAGTTGATGGTTCACTTGACAAGCACAAAGTCAGGCTTGTGGCAAAAGGTTATGCATAGAAGGAAGGCATCGATTATGAGGAGATTTTTGCCTCCACAACAAAATGAGCCACCATCTGGACAAAGTACATCAAATGGATGTAAAAACTGCTTTCTTGAATGGAGATCTAAAAGAGAATGTCTTTATGTCCTAGCCAGAAGGATTTGTTGTGAAGGGCCAAGAACACAAGGTATGCAAGCTTGTGAAATCCTTGTATGGTGAGAATCTTTTGAAACTCAACTTCAAACATTATGATCTTGATGATGCAACTTTGTTTGCCAAGTAAGCTGGAAAAACAATTGTATATCTTGTGGTGTATGTAGATGATCTTTTGATGACAAGGAACAACGAGAGCTACATTGCATCCATAAAGAAGGAATTGAGGAAAGGTTTTGAAATCACTGACTTGGGCTATGTTCACTACTATTTGGTTATTGAAGTAACTCAACATCTGAAGTTTATATTCCTTTCTTAGAAGAAGTACATTGGAGATCTGTTGAATAAGTTTGGCATGGATGAGTGCAATCCTTTGACTACTCCAATGGAACAAAATTTGAAGCTCACATCCATTGAAGGAAAATAATTTCAGGATACAACAAAGTAAAGATAACTTGTAGGAAGTCTAAACTACTTGACTACTACCAGACCAAACATTGCATTTGTTGTTGGAATCCTCTCCAGGTTTATGCAAAAGCCTTGTGAGGGACATTGGTCTACTGCAAAAAGAGTTCTAAAGTATTTGAAGGGAACTCAAGACTTTGGACTCAAGTGGGAGACTTCAGCTTGATTGGATACTTTGATTCGGATTACGATGGAGATAAAGAAACTAGGGTATCTACTTCAGGTTATGCTATGAGTCTTTGATCAAGAGTTGTCTCCTAGAGGTCACATAAACAATCAATTCCAACAGATTCCACAACAGTGGCAGAATATGTGGCAGTAGCTGAAGCAACAAAGGAGATTGTGTGGCTCAGGAAAATTCTGGAGGATTTGCAGGTGAAACAAGTGCATTCAACTCCACTCATGATTGACAACAGTTCTGCAATAAAGTTGGCCAAGAACCCAAAGTTCCATGATCGAACGAACCACATCAATACGAAATACCATTTGATTCGACATCATGTTGAGGCCAAGACAATCCATCTATGCCATTGTTCCACGAATGAGCAAATTGCAAACATCTTCACCAAAGCGCTTGGAAGAGAAAAATTTGAAAGATTCAGAATGATGCTTGGACTCACCAACATCCCCTTAGATTAAGGGGGGAATATTGACACCTAATCATTGGAATTGGGTGAATATATGTAAAATAGTGTAACTAGTAAATAAGGAGAATAGGATTATAAAGAGACACTGGGAGGTGAAGCCCAAGAGTCTCTACCTCCTTGTATATATCCATGAGCAATCTTAATGTAAAATCACAATTCGCATTGTGGAGTTACCTCTTGGCTGGACAAGTTTATTATAATGTTCTTCTTAATCAAACAATTACCAAAGCATAAATAATAAAGAGATAAGAGACATAGAATATAGGTAATCAAGTAGGGCCAAAACCTCTCCAACTTGAGAGGAAAACCCAAACGAATTCTTCTTCTTATAGAGACTTCAATTGACGAATACCAAGACCCTTGACCTATTAACCTCTCTAAGACCAAGTCACAAGACTTCTTTGTTTAACTTCTTCTTCCTTGAGTCAATGAAAGTCAAAATTCTTCCTCCTCACACCACTTTGGCTAACCTTTAGATTTCGGTCCTTAGCCCAGATTTGCACTTTTTGGTCCTTTCGAAACCCTAGATTTGGTACTTGAGAGATTTTGTCGTTCAACTTCCTTCTCTTGAGATGAAGACTATTCTTCCTCAACTCGGCTTGAGGATCCACTTGATTCCTTCCCAAATCTGCCTTCTCAAGATGGATGTAACATTCCGGCCCTTTCTGCAGTAGACAACTCTGTAATCTCGCATTTGTGAAGGTGTTAGCCCAAAAACAGATCAGAATTGAACTCGGTGATAATTATTCTTTCCTCGCTTGGCAATATGACACTTCTTGAGATATTTCGCTCTTCCTTTTCTCCTTTTCTTGCTTGTTCGAATTCCGCTTCACAAATGAATGCCGAGCTGCCTATATATAGTGGTTAGCCCATGTAAATAAGCCGACTCGACTGAGTCCTAGGCCGAAATGTCCTTTTGGTGTAGGCTTCTTGCTCCATTTTAAGGCTGACTTGCCAAAGGTGCTTGAGCTTGGTCTTGGAGGGTTAATGACAAACGATTTCTCTTTTTACAATATACAATGTGCCCAAATGGGTCTTCAACCTTTGACATTGACTCATTAGACTTTATGGTATGATGACCAACCCTAAAGGCTCACAATGGGAGCCTTAACTATAAAATAAAATTCTTTGAGCATGAAACCCATGACTCACGCATTAAAAAATAACTATATTTTCTTCTTTACATCAATTACATGAAATCATAATTACACATGTCATTATGAAGATTGAACTTAATTACACTTTTCAACAAGATCCACCCAAAGGGATCACTCCTACTGGCTCAACCACAAAGCTTGACCCAGAGGGTGTCGAGAGAATTGAACCCATGACCTCTCAATAGCAAAGGCGCTTTAATGACGGGACTCAACCAATTGAACTAACCCTCGAGGCTAGAACTTATGGAACTTATCAATAAGCTCATTGATTTTGTCAGGCCAATAGGTAACTCCTCAAAGCGAATTGTGTTTTTGCATTGAGATTGATCATAAATATATACGTGGAGGGAGAGAATCTTGGGTTTCATCTCCCAATGTCTCTTCAACTTCTAATTCTCCTTATTGTTTTATTTACAATATTTACATGTATACACCTAATGCCAAAGATTAGGTGTCACATTCCGCCCCTTAATCTGAAGGGATGTTGGTGAGTCCAAGCATCATTCTGAATCTTTCAAACTTTTCTCTTCCAAGCGCTTTGGTGAATATGTCTGCAATCTGCTCATTTGTGGAACAATGGCGTAGATGGATTGTCTTGGCCTCAACATGATGTTAAATAAGATGGTATTTTGTATTGATGTGATTCATTTGATCATGGAACTTTGGGTTCTTGGTCAACTTTATTGCGGAAGTGTTGTCAATCATGAGAGGAGTTGAATGCACTTGTTTCTCCTACAAATATTCCAGAATTTTCCTGAGCCACACAATTTCCTTTGTTGCTTCAGTTGCTACCACATATTCTGCATCAGTTGTGGAATCCGTTGGGATTGATTGTTTGCATGACCTCCAGGAGACAACTCCTGATCCAAGACTCATAACATAACCTGAAGTAGATACCCCTGTTTCTTTATCTCCATCGAAGTTTGAATCAGAGTATCCAATCAAGCTAAAGTCACCCACCTGTGTATACTTAAGTCAAAAGTCTCGATTTCCCTTCAAGTACTTTAGAACTCTTTTCGTAGCAAACCAATGTCCCTCACAAGGCTTTTGCATAACCTACCAAGATAGTAGTGATCATAGCCCAAGACCGTCATTTTAGAACCGTTCCTCAATTCCTTCTTTATGGATGCAATGTAGCTCCCATTGTTACTTGTCATCAAAAGATCATCTACATACACCACAAGATATATAACTGTTTTGCCAACTTTCTTGACAAACATAGTTGCATCATCAAGATCATAATGTTTAAAGCTGAGTTTTAGAAGATGCTCAGTCAACTTCTTGTACCAGGCTCATAGAGCTTGCTTGAGGAGATACCAGGATTTTACAAGCTTGCATATTTTATGTTCTTGACCCTTCACAACAAATCCTTCTGGTAGGGACATAAAAACATTCTCTTTCAGATCTCCATTTAAGAATGCAGTTTTTACATCCATTTGATGGACTTTCTAAACGTTTTGGGCTGCCAAGGCAAAACGTGTTCGGATGGTAGCCCATTTTGTTGTGGGGGCAAAAGTTTCCTCATAGTCGACCCCTTCCTTCTGTGCAAAACCTTTTGCCACAAGCCTGGCTTTGTGCTTGTCAAGTGAGCCATCAACTTTATTCTTGTTCTTGTAGACCCACTTGCAGCCTATGGGTTTGGTTCCCAATGGAGGATCAACCAGCTTCTAGGTGCCATTCTTTATCAAGGCATCATACTCTTTCTTCGTCGCTTCTTTCCATTCATCATGAGAAGCGACTTCTTTGAAGGAAGTTGGTTCAAAATCTATAGACAAATTTAGTTCACAATCATAGGAAACATCCATATCAACCGGTGAATCAAAATCGTCTACATCATCTCCTAGTGCACAGTTGATGGTTTGCATCTCAAAAAGTTCATGAAGTTAAGATGGTCATTCGCAAGAATTTTGGTTATAAAATCTGAAGTGAATCTCTTGAAACCCTTGTTACTTAATTATCAAGAGCTGATGGAGGTTGAGTTACTTGATTTGAAAAAAAGATCAAGTAGTCATGAGGATCCTATGGTGTTGAGCATTTTTGATATAGAAATATGATTTGCTACTAATGATGTTATGATTGCCAGAAGTTTAGAATAAAAGCACTGAGCTTACAATGAAAAAGAAGCCGAGTTTCTCTCAAGAAAGATGAGTCACTTGTAGGACTTAGTGTACCCCTATTATTTACTATGATAAAGGTTGATGTTTAACTAAGAATACATATATGTGAAAGTACAATTACAAGTATTGCTGAAGTAGTAACCAACATGAGGGGTCTATAGTTTTGGACATTGCGCAGTTTGTTGGACTTGTGAAGAATGCAAAGACGAGTATTATTAAACTAGGGTTTGTAAAACCTTGGATTGATTTTGCAGGCTTATGAAGACGTAGGGTTTGATATTAAAACCCTAGCTGGCCAAAAAGGGCTTCGACAAGAAAGCCTTAGGGTTTATAGACAAAACCCTAGGAGTAAACCTAGATTAACATTTCCACTAAAAGAAGAAACCCTAGCATATGCAAGGAAGGAATGACATCATGCTGATGATGATATAGTTGCAAGCTGAATGCACGCAAGTTAAGATCAAGAGGGAATCAACATTCCCTATAATCATCAAAAGGTAAGTATTTTATTTCTCTCTTCTTTGATTATTACTATTGTTGTTGATTCTATTGTCTTTGTATCCTTTGTTGGGTTGTAATCGTTCTTCCATGACCTTCCAGTGAGGATTGCAGGTACATAGTGAAGGCTGCAAAGTCTTTGGCGACAAATGGAAGAACAAAGTGAAGCGTGTGACAAGAGGACTTTCCTAGTATTGTGATTTGTGTTATTGTACTAGATGAAATCTGAACTCAGAGGGAGCTAGTATATCAACAAGTTTGAAGTATGCCTTGATTGTGTCGAAGAGAAGTCGGTAATGACTTCCAAAATAGATCTACTAGATCTAGCATGCAACAGATGGCAACATAGAAGCAAGATTTCAGAAGGTTCTCCCAGAAAGAGGGAGAGGATCATTACAAGATGTTTGCTCCAGTTGTGAGGTACACTTCTATTATCATTGTTTTGATAATTGCACTAGGTTGATGCAGAGATTACTTTCCTCAATGAAGTAGTTAAGGGGGAAGAAGTGTACATAGAGCTACCTCAGGTTGTGCATGAAAAGAAGCTTCATGATTGAAGAAGAATTTGTGCGATTGCAAGTAGACACATTCGGCTTGGTATTTTTGGATTAATGGATCAAGGATGATCCTCTATGATTTGTCTCTGACAAAATCAGAAGGACTTGTGCTAGAGGGAGCAACTGTGGCACAAAGAATTACTTCTGTAACAGAGGGAGCAATTAGAGAGCCCTGTTTTAGCCTCAAGGGGAGTTGACCTCTGAGTTCGAGATGATGAATTGTCATTGACATTGTCAAGCTAGATAGCTAATATGTTGGAAGGAAACAATAGCAAAGGGAGCAACCTGAATTACCACAACAGGACTTGTTTCTGAGTGAGAGGCAACACCTAATCAGGGTGACAAGAAAGCAACTGTGGTGGTGGACCCAATGAGAAGAAGCTGATTAGTTTTATGAGCCAAAGCATGTTGCTCAATATGGATTGGAGTATTAACATGGTACAGTTGGTCATGGCAAAGCCAGTTGTGATTTGAGATTTGTGAAGTACAACTACACATTTAGATTGGGCAGAAAATGTCGAAGACAATAAGAGTTCATCAAGATATTGCTTTAGTTTGGGCCCCATTATAATTTCATGGATGAGCATGAAGCAGTCATTTGTTGCATTCAATATTGCAGAGGTCGAGTATATTGGAGCTGGATTGGCAAGATGAGAGGCAATACTGCTTCAAAGGTTATTTGCAGGATTGTCTTGATCAAATGCAGGTGACAATCTTGATGATAGGTCTAAGCACAATGAGATCTAGTACGAAGATATGGTAAAGAAGGAAGCAATATGTCTCCAGTTTTATTCTAGCAGGTTGCTGACAAAGCCTCTATCCTATGATGAAGTCTAGATATACTTCAGGGACAAGCTTGGACTTGTTGAGAATGCCTCTCTCAGTGAGAGGGAGTGTTGATGAAATAACATCATGAATTGACACATATGTTGACTAGAATTAGGAAAAATGGTCTAGTAGAGGACAATCATTCTTCTTGTGTCACGTACATTGACCATAATTAGGGAGAATGGTCCAATAGAGGACAATCATTCTTACTGTGTTAAGTATATTGACCATAATTAGGAAGAATGCTCCTAAAGGCCTAAAATTATTGATATAGAGTGTGGCCTTTCAACATCAAGCTCATTTAGCATTAGGCTCAGATGGAGTGTGGCCTTTGGAGATTCACCATGTGTCAAAATATTGGCTAGAATGATGGTGAACTATGACTAGTCTTTATCAATGTTGTTAAAATCGCGATATTATCGTTTTTTTCGTGATTTTTCAACAAAAAGATAAAATTGCGCTTAGTACTCAAAAAACAATTTTTTGCCTTATTTTTTCGATAAAATTGCGATTTTTGGGAAAAAATCGTGGGGATATATATATATATATAATATATATATATATATATATATATATATATATTATATATATTATTTGAGAAGGAGGAGGTGACCCAAGCTACCCCTGTCACAAGTAGAGGACGTGGTCTACCTCCTGTAGCTCCTAGTTCTTCCGCTTCTAGAGCACAACAGACTCCATAGTCTACTGCAACTTGCCAATTCCAACAACATCTACATCTAGAGGGGCAAAGGAAATTAGTAGTACTAGACTTTAGTTATTTGGTTCATTTCATTGTATATGACATTATGGCTCATGATATGAGATACATTATTATATTTTTTGTTGATATTTTGAGGTTGAATTGGGACTCAGAAGTTAGGACTTACTATTTAGGAGATGATTCACTGTTATGTGTGATTTTAGCACTAGAAATGATATTAAACATCATATATATTAGTTCTTTTATCATATTTATGTGTCAATGTATTTATTTTATGTTGTAGATGGTTTAGATATTAAAAAGATTGAAAAAAATGAATATTTTTGTACCAAACGATTTTTTCCTAATTATTACGATTTTTTCCCATTTTTTCCTCGTGCCGATATTATCCCGATAACGATTAATGCAACATTGGTCTCTATACCATGTGTCAGGTAAATCTGAATTATGGTGACTAGTTGATGCTAATGATGTACCATGTGTCAAGATTACTGATGAGGATTATGGTGAGGAGACACCTTAGGTTAGAGGTATCGACAATAATTTATGGTAACTTGTTGATGTTGTCGACTTACCATGTGTCAAAGTTGTTTGACTAGATTATGGTAATTGATTGATGATACTGGTTCACCATGTGTCACATTTTGTTGACTCGATTATGGTGATGATTTGTTATAACCTTTTCTTAGAGAAATTTGTCAACATGAGAGCATCTAAATAGTCATTATGAATACCTCCTTGGTTAAGAGGGAGTGTTGAATTTTGTAGCTATCGTCAATATTCATAATTAATATTTTTGATCTTGATGTATTTATAATAACAAATGTAAAGCATTTTTTTCATGATAGGGTCAAAAAGAAAAAAATCTGAAGGCATGTTATTGATGCCCTTGTTAAATGAGAAAAATTGAATTTTTGAAAAAATGATTTTTTGGCTCCAAAATAGCTAGGTCATACCTCATGCTAGTCAAGTCGGCCCCAACCTAAGAGGCACCCATTCAACGCAACAAAGAACTAACAACTTGAGTGGGCCTAATGGTTAAGAACATGTGTTCCCTCATAAGAGTTCACAGGTTCAAAACTAGACTAGGGTAGAGTATGTATGCCTTTGTAGACTTAGCAGTCAAATCGTTGTGCGGAGGTGGGTCCATTGTCCCACAAACAAGGGGGTCTGATACAACAATTTGGTGTCTGGCTTGTTTGTGACCTTAAAATTGGTTTATATATATATATATATATATATATATATATATATTTATATATGAGACATTCGACCTCCCAGAGCACAATTTGGATCTGTTCTATTCAAGCAAATCCAGACTTCCTGAGGCAAGAGAGAGGGATGAGTTTGAGGTAAGAAGTAAAGACAAATCTAAGGCACATTCCTGACGAAAGAAAGACAAGTTTTTGAGGTACTATTATAATGAGGAAAAAGGATGAATCTATGTTAAACATGGACGAATTCCTGAGGCAAATAAGGTCGATGCTCTGAGAAATAGCAAGGCCAAGTTTCTGAGGTAATACAAAGTTGCAGGATCGAAATCTTGGGTTGTAGGACCAAACTGAGTTGTAGGACTGTGTTGATTGGTACAGGAGCATGCCTAACCTGATCAAAGTTATTGGGTAGTGATATGAATTGACTAGGAGACCGTGGTCTAGGTCTGACAATGCATTCTTAATGTTAGATGATCTAGGTGTGTCTCTTGTTGAATTGAAGAATTTTGCTAAGGAAAAGGTTGTTGGGTTTTTCCCCCATGTCGGTTTTTCCCAGGGTAAACAATTGTGTTCTTTGTTTGGACGTCTCTTCTTGATCCTACTGTCATAAGTGTTATATTGTTGATGTCTTCTGTGCAATTGCTTAATGATGGAATAATGGATAAGAAAGTGAAACATAACTAAATCATTAGAAGCTATTATCAGTACAAGAAACCCTACGAAAATCAGCAAGGCCTTGATGGTTGTGATAAGAGATACAAGAAATCAAGCACGCTTTCCACCCACCCCATTGGATTAGAATAGGGCTGTTATGAATTAAGGTTTTATTGATATGCATGTTTACAACATGCATGTAATGTCACCGGACCCCTCAGGTTACCATTATAGGAATGGGGTATTTTTTTGTCATGTTAATAGTTCCATATTTATATATAGACACATATATGTATATTCTCTATGCCGCTTAAAACCCTACGAGTCTCTGCTCTCCACATTAGCCAAATGCCTTTTGGGTGGGTCCCCCTGGACACGTCACCCTGCTTACTTTCTGCCGATGGTTCCCAAACTATGCGCTTGGTCACTTGCTAGGCTCTCTATTCCAAGCTTACATGGAAGTCATGCCCCAACAATCCCCTCTCTGTCGTCTTTGCATTGGTACACAACCTAACTGCCAATTATCGCCACTACCAGCCGATGTCATCCCGGTCATAATAATCCAACGCCTTCTCTCACGACACTGCTTTATTTCTCTTCACTCACAGCGTCGGGTTGACCTCGCTGTGTGTCCACCTCCCACCAATTAGAACATTGTCGGGCTTGCGTGTATGGCCACGCAATGGTGTTAATGCCAAGCTCACGTCAACTTGCCATGTCATCTCGATGCTCCAACCTGACTCCCTCCTTAACCTGCGTACTTGCAATGTTCTGCGGTGAACCTTCTAGGCCACATCAACCTTCCTCGTGTAATCATTTTAGAGGCAAGTTTGTCTGTGCCAGTTGAAGGCCTCCACGTCCAGGGTTTGATTAGAGCCAAGGATTGGGTTCGCCTAGTTCATTATAAGGTTACATCTTACCCTTCTATGCACATTTGACTTTTCCTTAGATTTTTGCCATGATGCGATTGAGGAATTTCAGACTCTCCTTTTACGATGAATTAGATGGGGATCTCCGCAATCGCCCCAAAGACAAGCTCTACTGTTGCGTAGACTTCCTTAAGCCAATCTTTTCGACCATAAATCTGTCTAAGAGCTCCGAATAATCCCAAGATCAACGACAAGGCTTCATGCCAACACCAGTGATTCATTAAGGCCTCTTAAGGTGCTACCCCTCTTGAGCTTGAGCCAATCCAACTCCAAGGACTTCCTGGCCTGCTTGCATTCCCCGTTCTTGGACATGGAATTTCACTCATGCCGATGTAGGCGTTTTCGTGACCCTTACCTACCATGGGCTTGGTGTGAGCTCCTAAAAGGTCTCCACCTCGCCTGCCACACATTGCCAGGACCAAAATCCATGTTGAGCCTGTAAGAAGCTCCATGGCTCTATGTAAAACCTTTCAAGGCCGAACTAGATATGCGCTGATGCTAGCAGAATATATCTAGAGTACTGATACATGGCTGAGAAGCCATTTATGTTAAGCATATGGGTCTTGAACGACCCCAAGGGAAACAAACCCTTCTGTGTTAATGCAACGCTTGCCGTGCAACATAATAGTTTTTAACTTAAGCAAATAAGTTGATGTAGGCAAAATGCAAACCCTGCTAGGGAGACGATCTTCCATATAATGATTTTATATTAATAAAAAGGGCCTCTGAGCTTACTGTTTCCAACTTCTTATGGCTTTTGCTACATCCTGTAACATGGCATGATGTTCTTTGTTATTTATTTATTCATGTGTGATTTGCAAGACAGTTATCCATTTCATTCAGAACAAGGTTCAACTTAGCGTTATGGTTTTGTTTTTATTATGATGTGGTTTATTGCATCAAATGTTCTATGATCAACATCAACAACTTATTCACACAACATTTTATTTCCAGTTCAGTGGTTCACACCCTACTTAGCTTATTTATTAGTGTCCTTCATTCCAAAGAAATAACACACACATACATATTCACACAACATTTTATTTCTAGTTCAGTGGTTCACACACTACTTCGCTTATTTATTAGTGTCCTTCATTCCAAATAAATAGCACACACATACATATTCAACATGCCCATCTGCGACATATCCCCACAGAGATGTAACCACATATCCCAACATTAACAACACAATTGTAGTCCCAAAATCCAGAGTTATTACAATCAGAAGTGCATCACACATTCATTAACTGATAAATAGGTATAAGCAAATACTTATCTTTGAACTTGTAGAGAAACTGAGTTTGGGACAATGACTCTTCACACAACTATAGACAACTACAACCACAGTTACTTGCAGCTGTCACCCTGAGCCAAATTCGAGAGTCTGAGGGGGATTCTTGCTTAAGGGACTTGAATACCAACTTCCAACTCAAATAGGGATTCTAGAGGGTATCCTTTAATCCCACTAGTTGATTTCCACTTCTTTTATAAACATAGGGAGTCTAGAGGTACTCTACTTTACCCCAAGTGCTCACATAGGGATTCACCCCCTTCTAGGGAGTCCAAAATCCATTTTTCAATAATGCAGTAACCATAAGTCATCAATCGGATCTTCCTTTGATGCTGCTTTAGGATGGCCTCTTCCCAAGCTATTACAGGGTTCCAGAGTTCTCTATCTCAACCCATATCCTCCAAGGGACCCAAGTTGTTACAGGGCTCTAGAGATTCCATCCCAACCCGCAACCTTCAGAGACCTAAACTGTTACATGGCTCCAAAGACCCTTGTCTCAACGCATAGCCTCGAGGGACCCAAGTTGTTACAGGTCTCTAGGGATCCTATTTCAATCCACAACCTCTAGGGACCCCAAGCTGTTACAGGGCTCCAAAGTCTAGAACCTCAACCCACAAGCTCCATAGAACCAGAGAACCAATCCCCTTCTCTTCTCTTCAACGTCGCTTGTTGTTTCGCTCTCACTGGGTGCTTGAATTCCTCTGCCTTCTCTGTCTGCTTCCTGCACACCTTTGAAGGCTTCTCGCCTTATCTTCACGAAGAAGAAGAAGAAGAAGAAGAAGAAGAATTTATTTTAACGTCCACGAGGCTAAAGATAGCCTATGGGATAGATGGCTTCTTCATTTGCTTGATGTATTTGGCCCTTTTTCTGTGAAGCTTCAAAATAAATGCTCCCAACTTCTCGACAAACCCCTCGCTAAATAGATTATCCCAAGACCTAGTTGCCAACATATCTGCATAACTTTCCCTGTTGTCTTTGAAGGCTTTACATTCTAAAATGAAATGTTTTTCTGTTTCCATTTTTTCGGAACAACAAAAAATGCACTCTTTCCTCCCACAATTACTTTGGCCTATTTCAGTGCCCTGTTTCACAATGCAGTTGATGAGAATTAGTCCTTAACTGAGCAATAAGAATTTTGGCTCTCCAAGAGATATTGGCGTCTATGTATGCTTTTGGTTGATGACTATGAGTGGGATTAAACACTTCAATATAGTAATTTTTCTTTATTCCTAGCTCCTTATCCCAAGTACGTTTGTGGAACTTTTCCATGACAAAAGCTTTTATCTATTTGCTGTTTATGGGACACATATTCAAACAAATATCCCATTTACTAAACCATTTGTTATTTTGCTGCATCCAAGTTTTTTTGCTCTTGCACAATCTATCATTAAAGACAACCTGAGGCCATCTAAACTCCTCCATTTGCTCAATTTTTTTTAAATACCTTATGACTCACACCATAGCAATTGCTTCAATAGGAGCAGTCCCTGTTTCACTTAACAAGATATTAGAAGGAACTGCATTTTTAATCTTAAAATTTGTTTGTAATCAAATGCTTCTAAATTTTCTCAATTTATCTCCACTGCATGTCGGATGTATTGCTAGCCCACAATTCACAACCATAGAGAATCACGAGAATCACCAGAAGCCCAAAAAGAGTTTGAGTGGTTTTCTAGTCCCATAACTTTGCCTCTCTACACCTATTTTGAAAAGCATAAAATGCTTTCCAACCTGCAAAAGTTCTTTTCTTTCTACAACCATTCCAGCTTAGATTTTTGTTGAAGTCAATTATTATTCACAATGATACATATTTATACAAGTCTAGTTATCCTTGGTTTCATATTCCAAGTGGTCTCTTGGACTCCCTTTTACTGTTCAACTTCCGCACCAACCCTTAGAAGATTAGGTGGCCAACACTTGTTTTGCATTTGTTGTTGCGTCCCTGTTGACCTACAATCCGCAGTCTCCCTACTCGACTTCTTGTCTTCTTTTCTCGTTGTTGTCTCTCAAGCAACATGGGCTTGCATACTTTCTCTTGCAACTCATTTAATTCAAGAACCAATCTCTTAAATTCTTGCACCAACCAGTTTTCAATGGCTGTCCTGCAATTCAGGTTTCTTTCTCTGCACAAGAAACCACATCATCCCAAACAAGCAAGCCTCCTCCTTAACTCTGGAATCCGTGTCCTTTTGACTCAACCACCTCTTTTAGATTTCAAATATTGCAAAAATATTTAGAATGTATTTGATGAGAGGGCCATGGGTGGGGCTGTCAGAGTCTCCTCCCCCTAATGGGAACACCACCCTCTGTGTTCATTTGCCCATATGCAACAACAAAAATAAAACACAACTCATACTGTTTCATGGAGCTTTATATGCACAACTCTATATGGTATTTACAATCATATACATGCTTGCTCTAACCAGCAAATAGGAAGGGACACTTAGCTTTCATGGCATCAAACATTTCCCAAGTGGCCTCCTTTGTCCTAAAAGGCTTCCACTGCACCTTGAATTTTTCTATGGATCGATTCCAGAGCATGATACTCCTCCGATATAGAATGCACATTGGGTCTGGTTAGAACTCTCCCTTTGGTTCCACCTGTAGCACATACCAATCAATCACATGTTTAGAGTTTTGTACATATCTTTTAAGTAAAGAAACATGGAAAACATCATGAACTCTATCTGAAGGAGGTAAATCAAGCATATATGCCACTGGTCTAATCCAATCAAGGATTTCAAATGACCCACAATATCGTTGTGCCAACTTGGCACATGTCGCAATCCTTAGGGAACTCTTCTTGGGTTTAATCCTCAGATAAACATTTTCCCCAACTTGGAACTCTTTGTGCACCCTATGTTGATCTGCAAAACTTTTCTGCCTATCCTTTGCCACTTTCAAATTCCGTTTCATTATTTGGACCTGCCGCTCCATATCCTTGAGTATATCAGGTCCTATGTGGACCTTGTTAACTGGATCACTCCAACTAATAGGAGTGTTGCAACTCCTGCCATACGATGCCTCAAATGGGCTTATCTTTATGGATTCTTCGTATCCATTGTTGTATGCAAATTCCACAAGTGAAATATATTCTTCCCACTTCTTGGGCTGATGCATTAAATACATTCTTAACATGTCCTCAAGAATTCTGTTAATCCACTCTGTTTGCCCGTCTGTTTGGGGACGATAAACTGTACTAAATGCTAATTTTGTTCCCATTCCTACAAATAGTTCCTTCCAAAACTTGGAAGTGAACCTAACATCTTTGTCTGACACAATCTTCTTGGGAATGCCATGCAACCTTGCAATCTCCTTTATGAAGATTTGTGCTATGTCACTAGCAAAATTAGTGGATTTGACTGCTATAAAATGAGTTACCTCGCTTGGCCCATCCGCCACTACCATGATTGTGTCATGTTGCTTGGATGTTTTAGGCAATTCTGTATTGAAATACATAGAAATTACGTCCCACTTCCATTCCGGAATAGGGATAGGTTGCAACAGCCCTGCCAGATGCTTGCACGCGACTTTTACTTGCTGGCATTCCATGCATCTTGCCACGAAATCAACTGCTTCCTTCTTCAAATTCCGCCAGTAGTAGTGCATTTTAATGGCCGTAAGGGTCTTTTGATACCCTGGGTGGCCTGAATAAAGCTTAACATGGAACTCTTTCATTATCAACCTTTTCATTTCATCACTGTTAGGCACATAAATTCTGCCTTTGAACTTGATTAGGCCGTCCTTAGTGATGTGATATTCTTCATCCTCACTGCTTTGCAACAAATTTTCTTTCACTTGTTGATATTTTTCATCTTGCAGTCCAACACTCTTGACTCTTTCTACCAGATCTGTCGAGTAGTAACTTACAACTGGCAAGTGATTTACTTGAATTCTTCTGCTCAAGGAATCATCAATCTTATTTTATTTACCTTTTATGTACTTGATTTCAAAGTTGAATTCGTTGAGTGTGGCCAACCATCTTGCTTGCCTAGCATTCAAATTTGGTTGTCCAAACAAATATTTGAGTCCATTATGGTTTGTCATGAGCGTAAATTTCCTGACAAGGAAGTAATGCCTTCTCATTTTTAAGGGATGAATGATGACAACCAATTCTAAATCATGTGTTACATAATTTACCTCATGCTCATTTAACTTTCTAGACTCATAGCATACAACTTGCCCTTCCTGCATCAAGACTCCATTGAGTCCCTCTTTGCAGGCATCTGTACACACCACGAAATCCTTGTTAGGATCTGCAATTATTAGCATTGGTGCATTAGTGAGCAATTGTTTTAACTGCTCAAAGCTTTTTGCACATTGTGCGATCCCTTGAAATCTTTTTCCTTTTCTCTGCAAGGATGCAATGGGATGGCCTATCTTGGAGAAATTCCAGATAAATCTCCTATAATATCCTGCCAGTCCCATGAATGATCTAATTTCATCCACATTCTTTGGAGTTAGCCACTCCATTATGGCTTTGATCTTTTTAGGGTTAATTGAGATTCCTTCCTTGGAGACGATATGCCCTAAATAATGTATCTGTGACTGGAAGAAGTCACACTTGCTAAGCTTTGCATTGAGCTTGTTCTCCCTCAATTGTTGTAACATTGTAGCCAGATGTTTCTCATGCTCTTCTTCTGTCTTTGAATACACCAATATGTCATCAACAAGTACGATGACAAATTTATCCAAATAAGGGTGTAACACATTATTCTTCAGGCACATGAATGTGGCAGGGTCATTGTTAAGCCCAAAGGGTATCACTACAAATTCATAGTTCCCATATCTTGTTCTGAAAGCAGTTTTGTGAATGTCTTCCTCCTTGATTCTTTATGGTAGGCTAACCTCAAGTCAATCTTGGAGAAAACAATTGTTCTTTTCAGTTGATCAAAGAGATCATCAATCCTTGGTAATGGGTATTTATTCTTGGTCACCTTATTCAGCTGCCGGTAATCAATGCATAATCTAAGGGTTCGATCTTTCTTCTTTAGAAACAATATTGGTGCTCCCCATGGAGACACACTAGGCCTTATGTAACCTTTGTCAAGCATTTCCTTTAGCTGCAATTTTAGCTCAACCAATTCTGGGGTGCTCATCCTAAAGGAGCCTTAGATACCAATGCTACTCTAGGTACCAACTCAATAGAGAAATCTATCTCTCTGTGAAGAGGTAATCTAGGAACCCCCAATGGAAAGACATCTGCATATTGTTGCAAAACATGGTACTTTTGTAGCAAGTCAACTTGCTCATCTTCTATTTCTTTGTCAGTTTCCTCATCCTTGGGAACTTGTACTACAAATAACATGCGTCCTTTTCTGTTGCTTCATTTGGCTTGCATAGTAGTGATCAACCTTTTTGGAATGGGCTTTTTCCTGCCCTGCAACACTCTTTTCATTCCTTGCTCATCTAGGCATCCAATTGTTTTTTCTTAGCAATCGACCTTGGTGTGGTGTAAGTACAACCAGTCCATGCCCAATAACATGTCATACACACCCACTGGCAACACATTCAAGTGGGATTTTGTGGGCATGCCATTGTGCTCAAATGTGCAATACTTTACCTAATGGATGATTTTTCTTTTTGTCCTAGTTTCTAACTGAACCAAGGTTCTTTATGCAATTCCTTGCCCAAACTACATTTCTCAACAAGCTTTGGTCTGAACTAGCTATAATTAGAACTTGGATCAATTAAAATAGAAATAATTTACTCTTGCAACTTGTTAGAGTCAGTATTTGCACTGCCATCAATGATCAAAATCCCTCTTTTACATTATGTTAGTGTCCCATTTGAAATTTTTATCATTCCACCTAGGTCATCATGTAAAAATTTACTCACTGATGGTAGCCCAAAATAAAAATTCACACTCCCCTCAAAAAATTTGTATTTGTTGGCCCCCCTTCATTTGTTTTGCTGAGCATCCATTGACTATAAAGGCTCATTTCATGTCAGTCAAGTCTACCTGAAGTCTAGTCATTTAAGGTTCCATTAGGTCACCTAGGTTTCAATTTCCCAAGGTCCAATAAATCACCATCTCACTGCATAAAGCCAACAAAGTATGAGAGTAAAGCAAATAATACCCCTTTTTCAGTCAAATAATGGTTTACAAGTATGTAACCATGGTTGATGAAGTTCCAAATTTGATTTCAAGTAAGGAATTTATTCCAGTTTGTAAATTTTATTTCAAGTAAATTTTTATTTTATTTATGTAATTTTATGTTTATTATATGTAATAAGTCACCATTTTAGCTCTCTGCTCAATTCCATTACCAATAGCATCCAAACACAGGTCAAAATGAAGATTGCTAAAGCATCATCCACCTATCAAAGGAAAAAGTCAGAAAGTCCAAGAGCATTAGTGTGAAAATTTGAAAAGTGACAGGAAACATTAGAAAATGGGTTTCCAAAGCATAAATTAAACCCATTCAAATATAAAAGCCCTCAAAGACATCAATTCAACATTCATTTGCACACCTACACTCTGAAAGCCTCCTTAGCAAAAGGGAATTTTCGAGAAATTGGGCAAAACAGGGGCAGAGGGCGTGTTTTGAAACTGCAGGGTGCGTTTGGAACTGGTGCTGTGTGTTTGCCATAAAACTCAGTGCATTTCCTAAGGGCGCCACACGCCTGTTAAGAGAGGGCACATTTGCCCAAAACTCACTACATTGCTCCAAGCTTCAAAATTTGCGACCAAATGTGCTCCAGCAAGCAAGTACGTTAAAATTATATTATTCCTCTCCTCCACAATTGATTTATATGGTGTTTCATAGTGTTTTGGAGTCCTACTAATTTCAAAACCCTAGTAACATAATTCTATTCCTAAATCTCATTTCCTACCATCCCACTACCATTCCTACATTTCAAAACTACCTGTTGCCACCTCCTTCATATCACACATCCCCATTTCCATCTCCTCAATTTCCTCACATCATTCCATACTCTCGACACCTACATCCCATTTCATCATCTCCCTAGGGTTTGACTCCAATAACTCATGGCAGAAGAAGAGAACAAAAGTCATAGTGAGGAAGAAAGGCAGGAGAGGAGGGTATCTAAGAAAGGAGGGATAATCATTAGACAAGAGCCAACCAATATCAGAGAACTCATGGCATCTCCCATCACTGTGACAGGCTTTAAGCATGTGGGTTGTTTTGAGTTTTGTGAGAAAGTACAAAGGGTCCAAGTCATCTTGTGTTGATCAGATTATTTATCACCAACCTCCATGACAACCAAGTAACCCTTGCTGGTGTCACCTTCACTATATCTCCTACTATCATATCAGTTGCCTCTGGGATCCCAAATGTTGGGGAAAAATGGTTTAAACAATGAGAATTGGATTATTTCTATTATGAGCGATATCTTAAACCAAGGTACAAGAATGAGAGAAAGAGGATTTTTCCTTTCTCTTACCTCCTAGACATATATGTTCCCACTATGAAAATCATCATGAAGTACTTCACTTGTGAGGGTAGGCTTTCTAGATTTTATTCCTATCATATCCGGCTACTCATGCATTTCACAAGAGTCAAAATGCTCAATATGCCCTACTATCTTTATCGGGAGATTGACAAGATGTCATTCATTGCCCAAAGGAAAGATTATCATCATCAAATGCGAAGTATCTTTCACCACTCCCTCATCAAGATGATAGTCCCCCATTACCTTGATCAACTTAACATTGCATGGGACACTTTCATATCCAATGAAATTTTCACAATCCCACCTATTCAGCATGGTCAAAAAGCTCCTTCATCATCTCATCCATCCACCTCCATTCCTCCACCTCAGCCCATACATCATCCATCTTCATCTGATGAGTCAGCCACACCATCACCTCCATCATCACCATTTCATGAGCCTATTCATTCACTTGGCAGAGATGAAGGCAGTGAGCAAGAACACATTGAGCATGGTGAGAGAAGCAAGCCTAAAAGGGTTGGTTTAGGTACCTTGACACATACCTATCAGAGAGGGCATAGGCAAGTGTTTGCCCCATAGATTGTGGGAGGGGCCTTGCCTTCTTCATCAACAAAGTAGGTACAGAAGGGCAAGGAAATGGTGACAAAGGCAGAGATCCAGCAGGGGGAGGACCTCCATGAGACAGAGCATGATTTTCACTTAGTTAACCTAAGTGAAAATGATGAAAGTGAGAACACAACCATTGTCATCAAGGAGAAGAATGCACTCATAGGAGAGCTCCAGGTCAACTTGCAAAGGGCCATATACATTATTTCATACTATGAGCAGGAGAACAGGCAGTTTGAGGTCAAACATGAGCTCATGGAGATTCAGTTCATCAAGGCGAAGAGAGAGGCTAAAAAGGCTAAGGCCTTACTTGATGAGGCATATGGACAATATGGTGAACAACTTCATGAACAATTGCCAAGTAGAAGGCCAAGGACTAGAGGCCTAAAGAGAGCTTTGGAGCTAGAAAATCAAAGGGAGGCAGAACTAGCCAATGAGCTCACCCTAAATGAGCAATTTGCCCAAATGGTAAATGAGAACTGAGAACATTGGCTCGAGAGGGTGAACACCCATCTTGAGTGATGCAGGAGCATCTGGACTTAGCCAACAATGTGATGGTTTGTTCACATGTTGTGGCTAAATGAGTTGAATTTCATTGATCTGAGTGGTCAATAGTCAGTTTTGGTAGAGAGGGTTGGATCTCTCGAAAATGATCTTTACTTCATTATTGTAATTATTAGAAAATTGTCTTATTTTAGACTAAGGGATAAGTTGTTAGCATAGGTGTGTAATAGAGTTTAAAAATAGAGATTTCATTGTTAGATTGATTAAAATAGAGATCGAGTTATTAATGCAGTTAGAATAGGATTGACTCATAAAAGAGAAGAAAATGTAATGAAAGGGATTAGCTGAGATGATTGAGAACTGAGTGAGAGGCGAGAGTTTGAGTGATAGATTGGGTTTTGTGATTGAGACAAAGGTCAAATAAATTGCTGTAATTGAGCCGAAAGGGCCAAGACTCTGTAACTTATATTATATTGAAGAAATTGATTCAGTTTGCATCTGTGTGTTAATCCTGGTGTAGACTCTCGTTTACCTCTTTGTATCTGTGTTCTGAAACTTAACCGGGTATTTTCTCTGATCTCACACTTTAATTGTAAATCTCAGTGTTTATGTGTTAATTGCAGTCATTTAGTGTTAATGGTTAATCTTGGAATTAAGTGCTAAAACATCTATTAAGCGCTTTATTTAAGTTTGATTTAATGTATGTGGGTTGTATTGGAAAAGCCGGTTTTATTAGCGAAGGTGGTTATCGCGCGAAGGAAAAGAGGTAAGTGGTAATTTGGGGTGGTCACCCGATTCCATTAACCAATCGACACGTAACACTCGGGTGGAGAGAGAAAACCGCTTTATCGGGCGGGTAATCCTCGTGCAAGTGGTTCACCTGATATCGCTATTAACCGTTGGATCAGGTGTGCTTTGATCAATGGTGGAGGATCACCGGATTGTTTTGTTGATCGGGGTGAGTGATGACCGTTAGATCTGGAGAGAGGAGATCAACGACGTAGAGTGAAGCGCCTATTTAAAAAGGGAATGTCAACGTTGGACTGCCATCTTTAGGAGAAAAGCGAGACACTCAGGATAAAGTAAGCAACGTAGAGAATCCACTTGAACGCATTTGATTGGTTATAAAGTAACCAATAGTTTATTTTTAAGACTACCACCTTGTTTTGATCAACCTCATTGCGTCATTTTGTTATAAGAACACAGAGATTGAGTTTGAATGCAGTAAACATGTCGTTGAGGAGGGGAGTTGGCATAGGTCGAGGAAGACCTAAAGCAAATGCAGTTCTGTTGGAAGAGATTCAGAGTCTGCGTACAAGGATGGACACAATGGAGATTGCTCAGAGGAGAACACCTGATGAATGAGTTGACAGTGCTGTAGAGGAATCTTCTGAGGAAGAAGAAGAAGAGGAAAATGAAACTACCAAAGTCATCAAGATGTTGGCTAAAGTAGGTGGAAAACCAAAGGTGGAAATTCCTGTGTATGAAGGGAGTCTGAATGCAGAAGAGCTAATTGATTGGATCAGTTCATTGGACAAATATTTTGACTATGAGGAGGTTGATGACAAAAAGGTGAAATTTGCAGTTACCAGATTGAAGGGTCATGCAACTATTTGGCGGGATGAACTACAAACATCTAGAACAAGAAAAGGAAAGTCCAAGATCAAGCAATGGGACAAAATGGTGAGTAAAATGAAAGCTCAATTTATGCCAAAGGATTATCAGTTAAATATTTTCAAACAGTTACAGCATTTAAGGAAAAAATGAATGTCTGTTAAAGAATATACAAAAGAGTTTTATAAATTAAGTATTAGAGTAGGACATGCAGAGGATGACATGGATAAGGTAGCCAGACATATCAATGGCTGAAGATATGACATACAGGATGAGATCAACTTGTTGAGTTCGAAGACAATTGAAGATGCTTATCAGGTAGCTTTGAAGGCAGAAGAGAAGATGCTAAGGAAACAAAATCAAAGGAATAGAGGGAAAAGTTCAGTAAGAGATAGAGGAACTACTAGACCAAGGTTACAACAACATCAGAATGAAGTAGGAAGTTCAAGTAGTAGACCACCACATAGGGGAGATTGTAATAGGGGAAGATTTGCATCCAGAGGAAGAGGTCGAGGAAGAGATATTCGGTGTTACACATGTGGAGAATGGGGACATGGATCATGGGACTGTCCTCATAATAGAAAAACAAGTCAGAGGAATGTGAATGTGGCTGAGGCAAAGGAATAAAGACATCAAATTACAGACAATGAAGAATCCCCTGAAGTAGGAGAGTCCCTGTTGTTAAAAAGGGTATTTCTTAAGGTAGAGAAAGAGATTGGAGAACCAACTCAGAGTAAGAGTTTATTCAGAACTACATGCAAATCCAAAGGTAAATGTTGTAAAGTGATAATTGATAGTGGAAGCACTGATAACCTTGTTTCTACAGAGATGGTGGACAAGCTAGGATTAGTGAAGACAGTACAACCTACTCCTTACACAGTGCCATGGTTGCAGAAAGGACATCAGATTATTGTGATAGAACAATGCAAGGTAGAGATACAGATTGGTACTTTTAAAGATGTGATATTGTGTGATGTAATGCCAATGGATGTATGCCATGTATTGCTGGGAAGACCTTGGCAGTTTGATCGGAAAGCTATTCATGATGGGAGGAAAAATAGTTATACTTTGGAGAAGGATGGAAATAAACATACATTGTTGCCATTGAAGGATGAAGCTGACAAAGGAGCACCTGGAAACAGTGTTATGCTGATGAGTGGAAAGGAGCTGTTGCAAGAAGTTGGAAAATGTGAAGAAATGCATTTCGCTGTCATAGGGAGACCTAAGGTAATTTTGACTTCCACAAACTTAGATGATTTACCTGAAGAAATCAAAATTCTGTTGAATGATTTTGCTGATATTATTGTGGATGAGTTGCCAAATGCATTGCCACCAATTAGGAGTATTAGTCATCATATTGATCTAATACCAAGAGCCAGTTTTACAAACAAAGCAGCATATAGATTAACTTCTCAAGAGAATGCAGAAGTTGGAAAACAAGTGCAAGAACTGATGGATAAAGGACTAATTAGAGAGAGTCTTAGTCCATGTGCTGTACCAATGGTACTCAGTCCAAAGAAAGGAGGTGAATGGCGTATGTGTACAGATTCCAGAGCCATAAACAAGATCACTATCAAGTATAGGTTTCCTTTACCACACATGGATGATTTGATGGATTGTTTGAGTGGGTCAAAGTATTTTTACTAAAATAGATCTGAAGAGTGGATATCATCAAATAAGAATTAGAGAAGGAGATGAATGGAAGACTGCATTTAAAACAAATAGTGGGTTGTATGAGTGGTTAGTGATGCCTTTTGGACTCACTAATGCATCTAGCACGTTCATGAGATTGATGAATAAAGTCTTGAAGGAATATGCAGGCAAGATTGTTATTGTTTATCTTGATGAAATTCTAGTTTTTAGTAGAAGTAAAGAAGAACATCTAGAGCATCTTAAATTGGTCTTAAGAACTCTGCAGAAAGAGAAACTACTGATAAATTTGAAGAAATGTAGTTTTATGAAAGAAGAATTAATTTACTTGGGATTTGTAGTTTCTAAAGAATAGTTGAAAATGGATCCAGAGAAAGTCCAAGCAATTTGGAACTGGCCTATTCCAAGGAATATATTTGAGGTAAGAAGTTTTCATGGTCTTGCAAGCTTTTATAGGAATTTTATCAGAGGTTTTAGTCAGATTTGTGCACCAATTCTTGAAACAATCAAGGAGACTAAGCAGCTATTCAAGTGGACAGAAGCAACAGTCAAGAATTTTAATTCGCTGAAGAGGAAAATCACAAAGAAACCAATTTTAGCTTTACCCGATTTTGAAAAAGTATTCCAAATTGAAACAGATGCTAGTGGAGTTGAAATTGGAACAGTTTTGAGTCAAGAACAGAGACCAATAACATACTTTAGTGAGAAATTAAATGAAGCTAAGAAGAAGTATTCTTCTTATGATAAAGAATTTTATGCTATTGTACAAGCATTAAAAAAATGGAGACATTATTTGCTACCAAAGGAGTTTATGTTGTATTATGACAATCATGCATTACAGTTCATAAACAACCAGCCAAAATTGAACCAGAAACATGCCAAGTGGGTAGAGTATTTACAGAGCTTTACTTTTGTGATAAAACACACAAGTGTTAAGTTGAACAAAATTGCTAATGCTTTAAGTCGGTTAAATTTCATTGTGCAAGAATTAAAAGTTGGTGTTGTAGGATTTGAAGAAATGGTTGAAATGTATAAAGATGATGTAAATTTCAAAGATATTTATATAGCAGTACAAAATCCAATAGTTCATAACAAAAGTCAGTGGTAAGATTATCTTATCCAAGGAGGTTTATTGTTTAAAGGCAAGAAGTTGTGCATTCCCAAATGTTCTATGAAAACATAATAAAGGAGAAACACAGTGGAGGATTACTTGGTCACTTTGGACAAGACAAAACCTTTACTTAGGTAAATGCTTTTTACTATTGGCTAAAGATGCAGACTGATGTTAAGAGATTTGTTGAGAAGTGCAGGGTATGTCAGCATGCTAAAGGGAGAAGCCAAAATACAGGATTGTACCAGCCATTGCCAATACCAGACTGACCATGGGATGTAGTTAGCATGGATTTTGTTTTGGGGTTACCTAAAACTCAAAGGGGGAATGATTCCATTTAGGTTGTGGTAGATAGATTTTCCAAGATGGCACATTTCATTGCATGTAAGAAGACTAGTGATGTAACACATATTGCTAATCTATTATTATTATTTATTTATTTATTTATTTTTTTTAATTTTATTTTTTTTTTAATTTTATTTTTTTTTTATTTATTTTTTTATTTTTTTCAGAAATTGTAAGATTACATGGATTGTCTATAAGTATTGTGTCTAATAGAGATACAGAGCCTGTAGGGAATTTTTGGAGAACTCTTTGGAAGAAACTAGGTGCTAACCTCAGTTTCAGTGCAACATACCATCCTCAAAGAGATGGATAGACCGAAGTGGTAAACAAAAGCTTGGGAAACATATTGAGAAGTTTAGTGTATCAAAATCCTAAGCAGTGGGATTTAGCACTAGCTGAGGCTGAGTTCGCTTATGACACTCCAAACTGAAGCACTGGAATTAGTCCATTTCAAATTGTTTTTGGGATGAATCCAAGAGGTGTGTATGAGCTCAGAAATTTGGGTAAATAGGATACAAGAAGTGCAAAAGCTGAAGAGCTTGCAGAGCAGATGCAAAGACTACAAGAACATGTCAAAGGCAAATTGCAGGAAAGTAGTGGCAAATACAAACAATGAGTAGATATGAAAAGAAGAGAGAAAGAATTCCAAGTGGGAGATTTAGTGATGGTGTATTTGAAAAAAGAAAAATTTCCTGCTAAGACTTACAATAAACTAAAAATGAAAAAGATAGGACCATGTAGAATTGTAAGAAAGTTTTCAACTAATGCTTATGAAATTGAATTGCCAGAAGGGATTGGAATATCACCTATTTTCAATGTTGCAGATTTGTATTCATACAAAGAGACAGAGACAAAGCTACAGAAGGAACTACAAAAGATGAAGTTCAAACTTTGAACTTGGAAGAACAAATGCCAAAGACAGTGAAGAAAGAGGTGGACGTTGTTTTGGAGAAAAGAGTATCCAAAAGAACCAGAGGGCAGGTTTATTTTCAATATCCAGTCAAATGGAAAGAACAACCAATGGAGGATGCTAGTTGGTTGACAACATCAGAGTTGCAGAAGTATGGAGTAAACCCTGAAAGTCTGAGGGATGATTCTTTTCTTCCCCGGGAGTTTGATGCAGGAGCATTTGGACTTAGCCAACAATGTGATGGTTTGTTCACATGTTGTGGCTAAATGAATTGAATTTCATTGACCTGAGTGGTCAAAAGTCAATTTTAGTAGAGAGGGTTGGATCTCTCGAAAATGATCTTTACTTCATTATTGTAATAATTAGAAAATTGTCTTATTTTAGACTAAGGGATAAGTTGTTAGCATACGTGTGTAATAGAGCTTACAAATAGAGATTTGATTGTTAGATTGATTAAAATAGAGATCGAGTTGTTAGTGCAGTTATAATAGGATTGATTCATAAAAGAGAAGAAAATGTAATGTTTCTTATTCAATTTCATATGTGTGAATGTTTTGTTCCTTTCATGATCCATTCCACTCTAAATATGATTGATTTTCAAGGTGTGATGAGCAAAATTCATCTTTGTATGCTCTGTTTTGGGAAAATCATCATAGATTGTTTCATTTTTTCAGTTTAAAAAGAATTCATGTCCCTCATGCTCTTTTAGCATCTGACTAGTCTAAACCATCTCATCACTATACTACGAAGTTTAAAGTACCTTGCCTACCTTATCCCATAAGATGTTTGCAATTTTGATTCACTCTGCCCTGACCTAGTTCATTCTCTGACCTAATTCACTCATCCTTGTGACCACCCAACCAAATCAAATCAAACGACCCTCTGCACTTTACATCTAGCCTAAAATCGTAATCTATCCAACCCTCTTGGCTGTGATCCTTTGGAGAGAGCCCTCTCCAGCTTGGTAGGGCTAGCTACCAAGTCAAAAGATTGGTGTGTGGTTACCTCAGTTGGACTCTTCCTTAGCCTTGGAGATATGGAGGAGTGATAACACAACTTGCCTTCCATATCAATGACGGGTGCTTGGTGATCTGCTTGGCGGTTGTCCATTGCGACATAAATTCTTGGCATGCTCCGAGTTACTTCACACATTGTGATAGCCTCCTGAGCACTGTAAGTATTTGGCATGATATCTTGCTGATGCAGACAATCCCTTCTTCTGTGGTTCCCTCCACAAGTCCAACATTTGAGCAGCTCTCGGCCTTCAGGCTTGGGCTGTGTGGATGCCAGTTGCTACACATTTCTCCTATCAACAACGTTGGCTTTCTGCTGAAACTATCTTGTATGAGTTGGGTGCTTACCCTCTTTCCTTTTTGAGCTTTAAGCCAATTCTTCTCATGTCAGGGTTACTTTTATTCTGCCAATTACTTTTAATATTATGATTGCCTTTTGCTTGCTCGTAATAGTACTCTAGCTTTTTAATGGCATCTTTCAGAGTTTGGGGTTCCAACTACTCAATTTTATCCTTGAATGCCATAGGCAAGCCACTGACGAATCACTGAATTTTGGCGTTTTCATCCTTGATATATGGCACATACCTCAACAGTTCTAGAAACTTGGTGACATACTCATCACTAGTTAAATGACCCATTCTGAGTTCATAGAACTCTTTTGCCTTACTATCATAATAATGTTAAAACAAGTATTCCTCTAAAGAGGTTCTCAAACTCACTCCAGGTAAATTCTTTCTCAAACAATGGCTCTAACCTTCTTCAAGTCCTCCCACCATATGTCGACTTTTCCTTTTAAGCTGTAGGTGGCGACTCTAGCTTTCATATTCTCGGAATAGTCATGGTTTCCGATAAAATTCTTCATTCTCAGCAACCAAGCTTTTGTCTCCTTTGCTTTCTTAATATCCCCATCGAATTGTGAAAATTTCACTACCAAAATTCTATTGCAGCAATTGGAATTAATTCTTCTAACTATAAATTGATTATTCAGTTTATAGCTATGACAATAACGAATTAATCACACTGCAATCTTCAAAAAAAATACTGTAGAAGATAAACTGGATTACGAGAAAATTCTAACACAGACACAAAACTATGACACAATTATTTTTGGACGAAAGCCCTAGAAAAACCCAACTTGGGAAAACCGGTGCAACAATTGATGGTTTGTATTATTAAGCATCAGTGAGATATTCTGAGTACAATAAATGTAGCCAATCTGGGGAATCTATCCAAGAGGAATACTGGAAATTTTTTTGAGGGAAATTATCCTCTCTAAGCAGTCTCGACACTTGATTGCCTCTGAAAAGCTAGTCATCCAACCAACTCTACACAAGCCTTGCGTCACTCTAGCGTAATCCCTCAAACTCTGTGCCTAAATCGATTGCCAATCTAGATGTCCTGCTTGTCGTTGACTGAGAAACTGTCTCTTCAACACTCTAGAAAATATTCTCGGCCTCTGGAACTTAAAAATGAGCTCCTCTTCAGTTGGATCGATTTCCCTTTTGAGGCTCTATGCTGCCGCCATGCAACTTTCTGGAGAAAATCTCGACCTCCTCTTTTTGACTCTTCGGAACTGGAAAAATTCCTCTGGACTCACTGTCTCTGCCCCTCTCTATCTTTGCTTTGCTTCTTTGGCTCAAACTCTTTCGAAACTGTTTCTGCTCTTTGGAGAAATTGAATTGCCCAAGGAAATCAATCTTAGTTGTGACAAGTGTGTTTCTCCATCTACCCATCAACTTCTCATAATCTCACTGTGGGAGTCCATCGACCAAGATTAAACCTTAATTGATGGCTAAGATTATTTTAGTCAGTCCGTGTGAGTTTCTACATAATTCTCACCTTTCTCAATTAATACTGATTAATTAACCAACTCTCCTAAGTTTAGACTTGGGAAATATTAAAAAATAGGTTAATAATCTAATTGAGACAATTTTAGGTGGAATTTCTATAAACGATTTCTGGGTTATGGAGAACTCCTGTGTTTTAGCCTCTCCATAAAGTCTCGAGACTAGAACACCTTTGATGCTATAAAAGCTAACACTCTCTCTTAGCGAGGAAGGTGTTCTAGTGCTACAATACGGCTACAACACCCTGTCTTTGCATTGTTGCGAAAAATACTGAGTGAGTGGGCGGGGGTGAATCAATATTTCAACTTTTTCTTTTTCAAACTATATATGCTATTTTACAGAAGCCAACCAACGTATATTCGTGACTACAATGAAATGAAACTAGCGTATAGATAATAAACTTCTAAAACAGTTAATTCATTGTTTGTTGATCTTTAACGGGGGCGGGGGTGAATCAATATTTTAACTTTTTCTTTTGCAAACTATATATGCTATTTTACAGAAGCCAACCAGCGTATATTCGTGACTACAATGAAATGAAACTAGTGTATAGATAATAAACTTCTAAAACAGTTAATTCATTGTTTGTTGATCTTTAACGGGGGCGGGGGTGAATCAATATTTTAACTTTTTCTTTTTCAAACTATATATGCTATTTTACAGAAGCCAACCAGCGTATATTCGTGACTACAATGAAATGAAACTAGCGTATAGATAATAAACTTTTAAAACAGTTAATTCATTGTTTGTTGATCTTTAACGAGAATGTGATGCTTTTACTAGGCAACAAACAGATGCAATAAGAACATAATAAATCAACACACATAAGTAGCACACACGAACACCAAGATTTAAGGTGGAAACCCAATGCGGGTGAAAAACCACCTGCTGTTGTTGTCTCTGTCTTCTTTTAATATAAAGAAAAACTATTTACAATCTTGTATCGGTGCATACTCATACCAGTACGCAGGCACCCACCTATAGAAGGCTACAACCTTCTCTCGTTTTCCAGCTTCTACTGGAAAGGAGCTACAACCCCCTAGCTCTTGTACTGGCTGATATGTTTACCAATACGTAGGCGCTGGCCTACAGAAGGCTACAACCTTCACTCGTTCTCCAGTTGCTACTGGAAGGGAGCTCGAACCCTCTAGCTCTTGTACTGGCTGATATGTTTACCAATACGTGGGTGCAAACCTACAAAAGGTTACTACCTTGACTCTTCCTTCAAGGACCACATTTCATAAATTTTGAGATTGGATACTCCTGGTACACAACAACACAATTTGTAGGCCATGTTTCATCAAATTTTCATACTGGACCCATCAGTAACATTGAAGTTCAAAATCAATCACCACTGCAATACAAGCAATCACTGAAGCCCATTAACTCTGAAGCAAATTACAATCAATCAATTTGAACAATCAGATCATTGTCACCAGAACATAGAGTTGAACCTAGAAGGCTACAACCTTCTTTTGTTCTCCAGCTTCTACTGTAAAGGAGCTACAACCCCCTAGCTCTTGTACTCGCTGATATGTTTACCAATACGTAGGTGTTGGCCTACAGAAGGATACAACCTTCACTCGTTCTCCAATTGCTACTAGAAGGGAGCTCCAACCCCCTAGCTCTTGTACTAGCTGATATGTTTACTAGTACATAGGCGTCGGCATATAGAAGGCTACTGCCTTCACTCTTCCTTCAGGGACCACGTTTCATAAATTTCAGACTGGATACTCCTGGTACACAACAACACAATTTGTAGGCCACGTTTCATCAAATTTTCATACTGGACCCATTAGTAACATTGAAGCTCAAAATCAATTACCACTGCATTATAACCAATCACTGAAACCCATCAACTCTGAAGCAAATCACAATCAAGCAATTTGAACAATTAGATCATTGTCACCAGAACATAGATATGAACCCAAAACTCTGCATCAACAACCAGAAACAACTGCAACTTCAAAAATAATATGTCAGAATGTATACGCTACTTAGAAGTGCCGAACCAACATGTATACACGCCTTCATCAAGGCGAACATGTGTATAGATTTGTAGATAATAACTTATAACTTCGTAGCTATTCCAAACCTTAGATATACCCAGATCATAACATATAAAGGATAAATCACGTGTTAGTAATCAGATCTAGACTATCCATTATTAGATCACATAATGATAAGTCATTTAAGGTCTTATGATCTTGATCCATCATTACATCTCATCCATCATCAAACACTCTGGTGCATACTTAGTTCAGGAAAAGCATAAAAAACCCATAACATGCATATTTTCTTTTGACTAACTCTTCATGAGATATTCATTGCTTGCATGCTCTCATACTTTGATTTTCACCTCCTTATATAGTTTTAGCCTTTTGTCAATACCTCGCACCAAAACAACATTTAGAACTTGTGGTATTCTTAGACGAGATCAAGTAACCGTTATTCCACTCAATATTGTTGGCTAATACCATGGTATGGACCCCTAGTATTCTTTATCCTTAATTTTCCATCCCATATGCGCTTTCCCTCTTGTGAAAGTGTGTGCATATGTATACACTCCTTTTGTTCTGTGTACTCGCGTGTATATGCGACTTGTACTAGGATAAACAATGTATATTTCTTAAAACATTCTCTTTCTTCAATTTTCGGAGTCTAATTTGTAATCCTTTGCTGTTACCTCTGAATTCACCTATTGCTCTGAGTTGCCATCATACATCACTGAATCATTTCTAGGTATCATATATGTGAATTTCCATTAAGGACAACAACTGTACCATAATGCCAACATGCATCACCCTCTATACGATGCTGATGTCTGGCCAATGTGACTGCCTGCCACTACCCACCAACCACTGCGCAACTCTAATGCTTCATCTGTGCTAGCGCCGACACTGCTATATCGTTGACAACTTTGCATCTGCACTGTAACTCCCTCTCAAGTTTCAATTGTTGTTGCTATTACTGCAACTATTGCCACTGAGAGGCATCCAAAATATTGAATCGACTGTCTCTGTGCTACATTTGTCTCTTGAGCATCTAACTGCTACTAGCCACTACACTGTCCATTGAAGAATTTGCGCTGCTGCTGGCATTGATACTGAGCCTCCTACTTTGCCATCAACATTGCTTTGCGCTCCTCAGCAACTGAATGCCACTAGCTGTCACTTTGGAATCTGACTGCATGAACTAACACTGATCCATCATACTACTAAATACTGCGAGCCGCTATAGCAAGGTAATGATCCATCAGGAAGACACCTCGATGGACCTTGCCCAAACCTCTGTAGCTTTGGGACTATAACTCCATATCGCACCACCTTACTCCTTGAGGTATAATTGCAAACATAGCGAAATCTTCCTCCAACATGGAGAACAACTTGTCCATCTCTGCGGATGTTGTCGCCTGGTCCTGCTTCTCCTACTTGTCCTTCTTCTTGAGAGGACACTGAGTATTGTAGTGGCCAAACTTGCCACACTTGAAGCACTTGACCTTAGATAGGTCCTTCTTCTTCTTCTTCTTCTCCCCCTATCCTTGACTGAGACGCTTTGATGCAAGGGCCACATTATCCTCTTCCTTCTCACCCTTCAAACCCTTGCTGTTGCTTCTGCTGATAGAGCTCTTGATTGAAGCTTGCCTCATCTTCTCTTGTTGCACGTCTGACCACATCGTGTCCCACCCTGGTAATGTGTCTCGTCCTAAGATTCTTTGGACAAAGACTTGCCATTCCTTCGAGACACTGTTTAGGGCCAAACGCACAAGCTCTGTAGCTTGAGGCGCCTCCCCAATGGTTGCAAGCTGATCTTGGATTTCCTGAATTCTCGTGAGGAAGGGATCTATGCCTTCACCTTTCTGCATCTTGATGTTTCTCAAGTTCTCTTGCAGGAACATCTTCCGCTGCTTGGAAGGATTTTGATATGGCTGAGTGAGAGCATCCCACATCTGCTTTGGCAGTGTTCTTGCCAGATATATGCGAGACTATATGGTCCTAGACTCGATTCAAGATCATCTGCTTCAGATTTGCCATCTATTTCTTGTACTCGGAGCTTATCTGCATCTGTGGGTACTGAGACGCTTTGATGCAAGGGCCACATTATCCTCTTCCTTCTCACCCTTCAAACCCTTGCTGCTGCTTCTGCTGATAGAGCTCGTGACTGAAGCTTGCCTCATCTCCTCTTGTTGCACGTCTAACCACATCGTGTCCCACCCTGGTAATGTGTCTCGCCCCAAGATGCTTTGGACAAAGACTTGCCATTCCTTCGAGACACTGTTTAGGGTCAAACACACAAGCTTTGTAGCTTGAGGCGCCTCCCCTCCAATGGCTGCAAGATGATCTTGGGTTTCTTGAATTCTCGGGAGGAAGGGATCTATGCCTTCACCTTTTTGCATCCTGATGTTTCTCAAGTTCCCTTGTAGGAACATCTTCTGCTGCTCGGAAGGATTTTGATATGGCTGAGTGAGAGCATCCCACATCTGCTTTGGCAGTGTTCTTGATAGATATATGCGAGACTATATGGTCCTAGACTCCATTGAGGATCATCTGTTTCAAATTTGCCATCTATTTCTTGTACTCGGAGCTGATCTGCATCTGTGGGTAGTCCCACAACGTTCTTTGCATAGGTCTTCATGCCAAATTCATCTGGTAGGAAGGACATCATGGCCTTCCAGGTGACATAGTTGGAGGCTCCCTCCAACCTATCCTGATCTCTAAGCTCAGCTATGGCCATCTCTAAATCTGGAATGAAAATATCCCTTTGTCACTTGCTTGGCTATTGATATGCTATTCACACTCCCTTCTCGAGTGAGAAAAATATGCTTGCAGCTACTGCTGACTGCAACTAGAGATTTGGAATTCTAGGCTAGAAATCGTCTGAGATAAATTTCCCTCTGCGTGTGTACTTTCTCTTCCACCCGATGTTGATTCTGTTCTAGCAACTACTTCAAAACCCTTCTGCGCTCAAACAAGGAAACTGCTTAGCGAAATTATGAGCTACAACTACCGCTTTGCTTGCTGGAATCACTCAAACTAACAAGCCGAGGTTTAGGGTCTAACCTGTACTGAAAAATGTAACTGCCTAGCAATTCGTACTGCTTGGCTTAGGCTATGCACAACTCCCAGAACTTCATCCTGTTGTTCCCTCTGAACAAAGAATTTCCTTCACTGCTTCTTAGCTTCTCTGCATGATCAAATTCACTCTGATACCATGTGAAAATTTCACCACCGAAATTTTATTGTAGTAACTGGAATTAATTCCTTTAATTGTAAATTAATTATACACTTTATTGCTACGACAATAACAAATTAATCACACTGTAATCTTCACAAAAAATATTGCGGAAGATAAAATGGAATCTAGGAAAATACTAGCACACACAAAATTATGACAGTTATTTTTGGACAAAAGTCTTCGGAAAAACCCAACTTGGGAAAATCGATGCAACAACTGAGGGATTTTATTATTAAGCAGCAATGAGAAATTATGAGTACAATAAGTATCACCAATTTGGCGAATCTATCCAAGATAAATACTGGAAAAAACTTTCTGAGGGAAATCACCCTATCTTAGAGCAATCTCGACACTTGCCTCTGAAATCCTAGCCGTCCAGCCAGCGCTGCGCAGGCTCTGTGGCATCCTAGTGCAGTCCCTCAAACGCTCTTCCTGAATCAACTGCTAATCTAGTCATCTTGCCTGCTGTTGACTAAGAAACTATCTCTTTGACAATCTGGAAAATATTCCGGGGTTGTGGAACTGAAAACGAGGTCCTCTTTTGCTGGATCGAATTACCCTCTTAAAGCTCTGGGGTGTCGCTGCACAACCTCCTGGAGAAAATCTCGGCCTCCTCTTTCTAACTCTGTAGAGCTGGAAAAATTCCTCCGGACTTAAATGTCTCTGTTGCTCTTTGTCTCTACTTCCCTTCGCTGGCTCGAACTCTTTCGGCTATTGCTGTTGCTCTCTGGAGAAATCGAATTGCCCAAGGAAATTTATCTCAAGTGTCACAAATGTGTTTCTCCATCCACCCATCGACTTCCTATAAACTCACTGTGGGACCCCAATAACCAAGATTAGACCTTAATTGATGGTTGAGATTATTTCCTAGTCGATTTGTGTGGGTTTCTAGATAATTCTCACCTTTTTCAATTAATACTAATTAATTAACCAAATTTGCGAAGTCACTTGTCGGGTTCTCTGTTTCGGGCTTATATGGACAACAAACCCCTCTTTGTCCTCTCCACATTGGTTTGCAATCTACCTACAATTACTGCCGCTACCGACCCATGTCATCCTAGTCGTAATAACCCAATGCCTTCTCTCACGACATCGCTTTATTTCTCTGGGCTCATAGTGTCTGGATGATCTAGCTGTGGGTCTACCTCCCACCAATTAGAACACTGTCAGGCTTGCGTGTATGTCTAGCACAACCGACCTATGACGTCTTGTCCGGTCCTTGCCGACGCATTCTGGAGAACGCTCTTTACCAATTGTCGAGGATCTCTTATTAGGCTTGCATGGATGGTGGAACTGTATGGTCCCTTCTCCCATTGGTCCGTTGCGACAACTCTTGGTTGCCACTGCAACTTCTGCCACTTCATCTTGCTTCCTTTACCTAGAGCCTCCTTTGTGGCTCCTCTTTATTTTTCGGGGTCATGTTGTTGGGATGACTTGGCTCGTGGGACCCTTATCCACCAATCGGATTTGTCTGTACCGCCCGTGTGGTATGACTTATGTCATCCTGCTTGTTTACTCTCATTGCTTTTCAATTGACTCCCACTTTAACTTGTTGGGGTGCACCCGTTGGGCTGACTCAACAAGTTGGCCAATTCCATGCCAATAACACCCTATTTATATTGCAGAAGTCCCTCATCGGTTGATTTTCCGGACCCGAATTATTTCTAAATCACATCTCATAACTTATTGCATCTGGGGGAGGAGTCCTGCATATCGCAATCCAACTGTGCCAATGTCTTAAGCTTTTTCTTTCTCCATATCGTGGGTCAATAGTTTGGACGCGAGATCCTTATAGACCACGACGTAATACTTTACAGTGTCCGGAAGTTTCCCGCATATCATAGTCGCTGGCTCCATCGGCTTTAGATTTTCCCCTTAGCTGTTGCGATTGCCGATCTGCGGGGTGACATCATCACTACCATGTGTCACCCGAAAATGGGCCCATGTCACCCCTGCAAACATTGAAACTGGGTGACACGTGTCCTTTGCCACGTCATCAACCGTACTGCCATGTCACTGTTGATGTCAGCTGCCTTGTCAGCTCTGAAGACCAATTGCATGCCGCCACGTGGCCTTCGGGGGGGGGGGGGGGAGAACATGGCTTGCCCGACCCTGTTTTTGCAGACATTTCCTTTGCATTTGAAATTCGGCCTTCCCCAACGATTTCGTTCTATATCGTAATATCGACGATTTTCAACAATTTGTGACTAAAATTTCTGTCGAACGTCGATGCCACATGGAGGAGAGAAAAAGGGCAGGCCCAACCCTCGTTTTGTCGGCCTTTTCCTTTGTAAACTGTTTTCTCGGCCCTTGGACGATGTTACACACAAATCACAAATTAACCCCTGCAAGGTCTTTGAAGTTTTAGATTACGGGACTGTTATGATGCGTGATGCGGGATGCAGGATGCAACATTGTGCCACGTGGAGAGAGAACGAGGGTGGCTCGTTCCTGTTTTGTTAACCGTTTTTCTTGTTAATGAATTTCCTGCCCCACCCAACGATATTATATTGTATCGCGATCGACCCCCCCCCAATGAAGTCCTCAGGACTTAAATCTCGCCGATACCGATAATCGTGGTGCCTTGACTCGTTGACATTGATATATGATATCGGTGATCGACAGATCGTAATTTCTACAATCATCGATGCTCTTTGCCTCTTGGTTCCCGTCGATACTGATATGCGATTACGATGAACTGTCCCATGTCTTGATTGCGATTTTTTCTTCATACCTGGCCATTTTCCTCAATCAGCTAGGTTGTTTAGGGACAATTTTCTACAGGCTCTAATTTTTGATCCAGGAACGCTTTTTTGGACTTCTATATACCACTGGAAAGCTTTTTTTGAGCATTATGCAATGGAGAGGTTCTCATCAAGCTCTGATAACTTCTGTGGCTCAGGAAATGGCTTCAACTTCACTGTTCTCGTGCATCCTGGACCACTTATTGTTTGCAACGCAGTGAGAGAGCGGTAAATGACAACACATTCCAAAGAAATAACACACACACAAACATATTCAACATGCCCATCAGTGACATATCACCACAAAGATGTAACCACATATCCAAGCGTTTACAACACAAATGCAGTCTTGGAATCCAGAGTTATTACACTCAAAAGTGCATCACACATTCATTAATAGATAAACAGGTATAAACAAATACTTATCTTTGAACTTATCTTTACAATGTGTTTGATTAGAGGACCATGGGTGGGGCTGTCACAATGCAAAAGCATATAATTGCCAAGAAATAACCTTTTAAGGGATAGATCCAATAAATTATCAAAGGCTGCCAATGGGTAAGCCAAGGAAAAGGAAACTTTTGTAGTTTTCAATGTTATAATAGGCATAAAACAACAATAGAAGGCTAGATGTCAATTCTAGTTTGGTGGAAAAAATGCAATTAATGCTAGATTTTGCCTTTTCAATTTTGCAAAATGCAATTTTTATGAATAGAATAATGACATTAGATGCAAAATTACTATAAAATGCACAATAAAACCAATCCATAACCCTAGTTACTAAGAAATTAGAAAAGGAATAGAAATTTATGATGATCACCACAAATAAACTAGTGTCTTCTCTCAATTGGGCAATGGAGTCAATTAGGGAAAGGTCTATGATAGAGGGCCTTCGATGAATAGGGTGGAATACTAAATTTCTTCTGTTAGAAACCCTAGCAACTTTGTATAGGATATTTAATGTCAAAGAATGTATGAATCAAGTTCCTTTGATGGATTCTTGCAAAATTTTTTTTACATACCATAAATACTCAATTTTCAAGAATTATCTTGCACTATCTGATGTCACAAATAGAAAGCCTAATGTCAAAAAATTGCTTGCAAAATTGAAGAAAATGGAAATAAACTCACACAATTCCAACAAGAATCGCTTCATCAATCCCAAACAAGCCTCTTCATGCAAAAGTCTCCCTCCTAAAACAATTCACTCTGCTAAATGTCCATTGCATCTAATAGAAAAGTACAAGAGAGCTAGTGCACACTATTGTGGAGAGAGAGGAGTGAACCAAAATGTGATGATGATAAATGAAAGTGACTTCCCTCTATTTATATGAGCGCAACTGAGTCAATTTTCATAACTTTATAACAAAAGCCCTAAAAGTTTGTTTGGAGTCTTCAACTAGGCCTAAATGTGACAAACTGATCTTAATATAACTTTAAAAGATAATAAATGCATCAATGCTCTCCTACATGACAACATCCTCCTAGAATGGGAAATCTTTATCAAAAAAGAGAGAAATTGGGTCCATTAGTGCTCCTTACTCCAAATTACAACATCAAAGTGCATGGGTACATCTCTAAGCATTATCTCCTTCACCATGACATCATCATCGAGGCTCATGTCACCCTCCTAGGGGCACAAGAATAGATCACAAAAACCTTACCTTCAATGTCTTTCTAGCAAGTTACCATACTTGTGTTAGGGATGATTATGCCTTTAAACTTATTAGGTGCTTCTATCCCCCAAGGTGAAGGGCATTTCACATGTAGACTCATTAAACCATAGGCGCATGTGATAAAGGTGGTGATAGTATGGGCAAGAATTCAAGGAAGATGGCCATAACCATGGCACTAACTGAAGGAGGCCCAACATCTCTAAGTGCTATAATGAGAAGAGAGAGAAGATGTGGAGGCATGAGTTACCTTGTTCCTCAATTTGTTTTTTACACCCATTTGGTATGCATATTACTTTAATGATTTATCTTTTTTTCTTGCATAGCTTAGGAGGCCCAACTTGCTTTATGCTTTACCAATACCCCTCAAGGATGTAGTAATTTCTTACTCAATGGGGTTGGGACATTCAAGAGTTCCTTTCAAATAGAGCATGAAATGTTGAGGAAATGGGTAATGGCTAATAAGGGGGGTAGAACTTATGCCAGGCTTTTACCCACATGCTTACTATGATCCAACCAACTTTTGCATCTTTTTTTCTTATTTGTGGCTTCATATGCTTTTATCTTTCTTTCAGCTCCATCAATGTCTTAGGGAAAATTTTGAGCACTTACTCTAAGATGAGGATATAAGGTTTGAATCCCAATGACAAATGACAATCAACCCAAAGAATAGATGTAAATAATAGGGGAAACATGGAAGGTGTCAAGTATGGATTACCTTTGGCATGCTACTTCAATAAGTACCTCCTATTAATGCCCCCCTCAAAAAAAGGGCCTAATGGGAGGTCACAATGGACTAGGGGCAAAGGATAACCTCCTAGGTAAAGCATGGGAAGAAGGGTACAATCAAGAGCGGTCAATCATTGTTAAGTTATGGTATGTTCTATGCTTATAACAATTTACTTCTTTTTCTTATTATATTTCACAGATTAGCAATCACATGTACATAAAGTAAAGTGTAGATAAAACATTAAACGATTGACATAAAACAAGCCAAGACAAGAGACACAAGATGTGGCGGCTGGCTAGGGACAAACCCCACAATGTGTGGGGAAACCCTTTGATCGAATCTTCTTTTATCTTCAATAATCCAGCTGAGAGAAATAGTAAAATAAATCTGATTTATATCAACAGTAGCAAACCTTAGATCAACAACATCAACATTAGCGACTTCATCATCAAAACTAGGGCAGTCGATATCTCACAAATCGACCGTCGGATCGGCTTGATTGCACCACCAAAAGTTGCAGCCTTCACAGGAGGTTCAGATGAACCTACAACGCAGTTCAGATGAACCTACAACGCAGTTCAGATGAGGAGATCTTCTGGTCCACGCAGTTCAAACGTCACTTCTGCAGTTGCAGCTTCAGTTTCAACAGCTTCCTTCAAACTAGGGTAGTCGATATCTCGCAAACCGTCCGTCGGATCGACTTGATTCTACCACCGAAAGTTGTAGCCTTCAGAGGAGGTTCAGATGAATCTACAACGTAGTTCAGATGAGGAGATCTTCTGGTCCATGCAGGTCAAATTTCACTTCTGCAGTTGCAGCTTCAGTTTCAGCAGCTTCCTTCAAACTAGGGTAGTCGATATCTCACAAACCGTCCGTTGGATCGACTTGATTCCACCACCAAAAGTTGCAGCCTTCAGAGGAGGTTTAGATGAACCTACAACGCAGATCAGAAGAGGAAGTTTGATGGTCCACGCTAGTCAAAGTTTGGATCTGCAGTTGCAGTGTCAGTTTCAGCAGCTTTCGGCTTCACATGTGTGAGAGAGAGACCCTTTTTTGCGCTGTAGAGAAGAGACTCTTTTCTGCGCAGTAGAGAGAGAGAGAGATGTGATGAGATGAGTGAGTGCAAATGAGGAAAAGTCCTACTGTATTTATACATAACTGTTGATGTTTGAATAGATGCGATTGTTGGGCTTTTGAGCCTACATGAGTTGTAGGTTGGCTTGATAATAATTCCATAATCAAAATAAATTCATATCTCCATGAATACTTATTGGAATCGGATGATCATTAGATCAATCCTACACCTCTCGACAAGAGGATCTAATGAACATATTATCAACCATGAATAACATGACCCACATGAAGTTTGGCCCTAGTTACCAATTTTAACACTCCCTCTCAGCTAGGGAGAACTTCATCTGCAATCTGTTTGTCGGTCGCTACTATTCATTCGTCAAATGCACTGCCCTGTACAGCTTGACCCTTGCCCTGCTCTGCTTTATTCTGCCTGTTCTGCTTTGTCTTGTTCTGCCTTGTACTGATCTGTACGACTCTGCTCTATTATGCTCTGCTCTACTTTTATCCGAATTATGAAGAAGAAGAAATGATCGAGGATGTATCATACTGACTCAAAGTTAGTCTTAGAGTATGTACCACTGGTCCCAGACTAGTCTCAACCAACCCGAAGTCAGTGTCATAGTGAGTACAACTCGTACCACTGGTCCCAGACCAGTAACATCCTCCACTGACTCAAACTCAGTCCTAGAGTGCGTACCACTGGTCCCAGACTAGTAACAACCAATGCGAAGTTAGTATCATAGAATGCACCACTGGTCCCAGACTAGTATCATTGATCCCAAATCAATGGAGGTCATCCTAGCGTAGGGAGTATGGTAGATACAACGATGCGTCCATCGATACTACTATGGTCCCTAACTTCATTTTCCTGCTCATTGATCAGATGAAAGGTACTTCCCATGAGTCCGAGACTGCATGGGTAGGATGTCTCGACAGGAGAACTTAATCAATCCCGTCCTCACAGGAGAACACATCAATCCTGCTACAATCACCATGGAGAACACATCAATCCAGGCCTCACAGGAGAACACATCAATCCTGCTACAATCGTCATGGAGAACACACCAATCCAGGCCTCACAGGAGAACACATCAATCCTGCTACAATTGCCATGGAGAACACATCAATCCATGCCTCACAGAAGAACACTTCAATCTTGCTAAAATGTCACCATGGGGTGTACATGTATACCACCAGGGGATAGTGAATCATCCTGTGGTCATATGCCGCTCCAAGAAGTACCTCGCATCCCCTTGGAGCTCCTAGAGCTCAATGCATCATATAGGACCCTCATTGGAGGGTCTTTGAACAACTCCATTTCATTCTCGGAAAGTCAGGAATTTTACTTTCCCAAGGGGTTTTGTTAGAATGTCGGTGACCTGTTCATCTATACCGATATGTTGGAGCCTTATAGCTCCCCGCTGCACCATATCACGAATATAGTGGTACTTGATATCGATATGCTTGGAGCGATCATGAAATACGAGATTCTCTGACAAACGAATCTCACTCTGGTTGTTATAAAGGATCACGATGGTATCCAATGTAAATCCAAATAGCTCACTCAAGAGCTTTCGCAACCAAATTACCTCACAGGAGGCCATGCCAGCAGCAATATACTCTGCTTCGACGGTGCTCGAGGCCACCGACTTCTGCTTCCTACTCATCTAGGATACCAAAGCAGATCCCAAGGAGAAACAACACCCGGAAGTGCTCTTATGGTCCTCCACATTGCTTGCCCAATCAACATCTGTGTATCCAAATAGTCTCACATCTCTAGCTGTGTATCTTAACCCATAAGTGATTGTGCCACAAAGATATCTCAACAGATTCTTGGCACCAGTCCAATGTATGTGGTGGGTTTCAACCATATGTTGAATCAATGTGTTGACTGTGAAGCATATATCTGGACGGGAGTTCACTAAGAACATTAATGCTCCGACGAGTTGCCGATACTCAGTAGCATTTTGTAAAACAGGTCTAGCAGCACTACCGCTTAACTTCTTGAAGTCAAGCTCCAACGGGGTAGTTACAGGCTTGCAGTCTACCATACCGAATCTTTCCAATATCTTCACTACATATGTTCCTTGAGATAGGAAAATTTCCCTTGGCTTCTGCTAGACTTCAAGTCCTAGGAAATAGTGCATCAGTCCTAGGTCTTTCATTTCAAATTCAGAAGCCAACTCCTTCTTACATTTGTGAATGAGAGGGTCTGCACCTATTAAAAGGAGGTCATCCACATACAACACTAATATGAGAGGTTTGTCATCTTCAACCTTAAAGTAAAGGTTAGGATCGGCTTCACTCCTAGTGAATCCCAGCTTCATCAAGTAGCTATCGATCCTCTCATACCTTGCTCGGGGTGCTTGCTTCAGCCCATAGAGAACCTTCTTCAACCTGCATACATGAGATTTTTTATCATGAATCTCAAATCCTTCGGGTTGCTTCATGTAGACCTCTTCTTTGATCGAACCATGCAAGAACGCAGTCTTGACATCCATCTGATGTAGTTTCCATCCTAGTGAAGCCGCAAGGGCTATGATCAAGCAGATAGTGGTATATATAGCAACATGTGCAAATATCTCGTCATACTCCTTTTCCTTCGGTTCACTGGTGTCGGCTTCTTGAGAGCTCCTCAAAGTAGGAAGATTGTTCATCTTGCTGAGAGCCATATCTTCGTCAAAGGTGACATCATGACTAATCACAACTTCCCTTTGGTCGGCTACATAGATTCTATAGCCCTTAATATCTTCACCATAGCTCACGAAGATTCCTTTCTTTCCAAATGCACCCAATTTATTCCTTTTCTCTTTCGGAACATGAAAATGTACAGGGCTTCCAAAAATTCTAAAATGAGATATGTCAAGTTTCTTACTGGTGAACATTTCTTCAAGAGTCTTGGAACCCAATGCTTGATGAGGGCATTGATTTTGTACATATAAGGCGGTGTTTGCAGCTTCGACTCATAGAAACTTCGGAAGTCTTTGATCATGGAGCATAGCACGGACAACTTCCACAATCGTTTGGTTCTTCCTTTCTGCCACACCATTCTGTTCAGGAGTGTACAGTGTAGTAGTCTCCCTCTTAATGCCAGGTGAAGGGCATTTCACATGTAGACTCATTAATCCATAGGCACATGTGATAAAGGTGGTAATAGTATGGGCAAGACTTCAAGGAAGATGGCCATAACCATGGCACTAATTGAAGGAGGCCCAACCTCTCTAAGTGCTATAATGAGAAGAGAGAGAAGATGTGGAGGCATGAGTTACCTTGTTCCTCAATTTGTTTTTTACACCCATTTGGTATGCATATTACTTTAATGATTTATCTTTTTTCTTTCACAACTTAGGAGGCCCAACTTGCTTTATGCTTTACCAATACCCCTTAAGGATGTAGCAGTTTCTTACTCAATGGGGTTGGGACATTCAAGAGTTCCTTTCAAATAGAGCATGAAATGTTGAGGAAATGGGTAATGGCTAATAAGGGGGGTAGAACTTATGCCATGCTTTTACCCACATGCTTACTATGTCCCAACCAACTTTTGCATCTTTTTTTCTTATTTGTGGCTTCATATGCTTTTATCTTTCTTTCAGCTCCATCAATCTTCTAGGGAAAATTTTGAGCACTTACTCTAAGATGAGGATATAAGGTTTGAATCCCAATGACAAATGACAATCAACCCAAAGAATAGATGTAAATAATAGGGGAAACATGGAAGGTGTCAAGTATGGATTACCTTTGGCATGCTACTTCAATAAGTACCTCTTATTAATGCCCCCCTCGAAAAAAGGGCCCAATGGGAGGTCAAAATGGACTAGGGGCAAAGGATAACCTCCTAGGTAAATCATGGGAAGAAGGGAACAATCAAGATTGGTCAATCATTGTTAAGTTATGATATATTCTATGCTTATAACAGTTTACTTCTTTTTCTTATTATATTCCACATATTAGCAATCACATGTACATAAAGTAAAGTGCAGATAGAACATTAAATGATTGACAGAAAACAAGCCAAGACAAGAGACACAAGATGTGGCAGGTAGCCAGGGACAAACCCCACAATGTGTGGGGAAACCCTTTGATCAAATCTTCTTTTATCTTCAATAATTCATCTGAGAGAATTGGTACAATAAATCTGATTTATATCAACAGTAGCAAACCCTACATCAACAACATCAGCATTAGCGGCTTCATCATCAAAACTAGGGCAGTGAATATCTCACAAACTGATCATTGGATCGACTTGATTCCACCACCAAAAGTTGCAGCCTTCAGAGGAGGTTCAGATGAACCTACAACACAGTTCAGATGAGGAGATCTTTTGGTCCACGCAGGTCAAAATTCAGTTTTGCAGTTGCAGCTTCAGTTTCAACAGTTTCCTTCAAACTAGGGTTGTCAATATCTCGCAAATCGTCCGTCGGATCAACTTGATTCCACCACCAAAAGTTGTAGCCTTCAGAGGAGGTTCAAATGAACCTACAAAGCAGTTCAGATGAGGAGATATTCTGGTCCACGTAGGTCAAACTTCACTTCTGCAGTTGCAGCTTCAGTTTCAGCGGCTTCCTTCAAACTAGGGCAGTCGATATCTCGCAAATCGTTCGTCGGATTGACTTGATTCCACCATCAAAAGTTGTAGCCTTCTGAGGAGGTTCAGATGAACCTACAATGCAGATCAAAAGAGGAGGTTTGATGGTCCATGTTGGTCAAAGTTTGGATCTTTAGTTGCAGCTTCAGTTTCAGCAGCTTCCGGCTTCACATGTGTGAGAGAGAGACTCTTTTCTGCGCAGTAGAGAGAGAGATGTGATGAGATGAGTGAGTGCAAATGAGGAAAAGTCCTCCTGTATTTATACACAACTGTTGATGTTTGAATAGATGCGACTGTTGGGCTTCTAAGCCTACATGAGTTGTAGGTCAGCTTGATAATAATTCCACAATCAAAATAAATTCATATCTCCATGAATACTTATCGGAATCGGATAATCTTTAGATCAATCCTACACCTATCGACGAGAGGAATCTAATGAACATATTATCGGCCATGAATAAGATGACCCACATGAAGTTTGGCCTTAGTTGCCAATTTTAACAATCATTGAACTTGGCCCATGATCCATATTAGTATGCCCCAAAACATTAAATGAAAGCACATGATTATAGAAATGGTTAGTGTACCTTCTGATAGATGACCTCCCTTCCTTCAAGAAGCATGCTAGATAGGAGAGAGCACTGATCAAAGGATAGGTGGAGAGCTCTGATGTAGAGCTAGTTATGTGCCATCATAGGGTTGTTGACTGACCAATCGGGATACAAATTCTCCTATGGGTTACCCACTTTTGGTGGGTAACATTTGGCTCCATCTTAGGGGCGTGCTAATCGAAGAGCGCATGATCCATGCGCTTGAACGAATAGTACATGAGAATCCCAACAATCCCTAGTACTGGTAGACTTGTTACCTGTATACTCACAACTTGTTGATATCAATTGAGTAGGGTATATATACAAAACTATAGTGAATCATAATTTAATTTGACCAGATTTCTCGATATGTTTCCTCAATATCAAGATTTCATGGTTTAAAGCTTCACAAAAGAAGTTATAATTAAAATTCCAAGATCCCTTGTGTGAAATTTATTTTAGGACCATTCACAAACCCTAACTTCTATAGGGTATATCTCTGAAAGTATGGTGATAAAAAATCTGAAAATTTTACAAGATGTTCCTCGAGATCTCTTCTCAATATGCTCAAAATTTCATTCTTTGAAGCTTCCGACTGAAAATGCCAATATGACTTTTTTGAAGTAGTAAAACCTTAGGTTCGTATGCTTTGATACCAAATGTTATGAACTTTGCTCCTTAAAAATCATAAAAAATCAATAAATACAATCTACTTTGTGGGTGGAACATTCTTTTACAATGAATACAATAAGATATGATATGATGATCTTAAGTCTAGTTCTCCTTGGTATGTGTGTGTGTAGGAGACAAAGGGTACAAGTACAATGAAAGGTTCTACTTGACTTCCTAATATAACAAATAATGCTTATTAGGGCCTTAATATAGGCTTGAAGGGTCTTAACAATTGCATTTACACTTGATCGCAGAGCAAATACAACTTCATGTGGTGGACTTGGTTTATAAGCCCATGAAGGAGCAATGATTTGACATATTTACTGAGCTATTTGGTTGGGAAAGTTTCAAAGAGTTAGAGTAGAACTCGGAAGCATATATCTAATCTGGCTGACATTATAGTGGATTTTGGATAGTAATGATTGGTCACTGGTAATATTGTTTTTTAATTGTGCATTAGCTTTACTTTGCATTAGTTAGTATAACTTTGTTGACTTTGATCAATGACCAAGTCCACCTTAATTAGTGGTAGATATTTCTTTGTGGGTGTGGTAAAAATTGATCCTTGGTATGGTTAACTTTGCTCACTCTATCAACAAGGATATATGCACATTGAGGCTTAGTGGTTGATGAACAAGCTACTCTTTGTGGAAACAAGTGAAGCTTTTTTAAGAGTATACAATACCTAACATAATTGTGTTATGTATTCTTTTGATTGTTTGAATTTTGTTATGGTTTATTGTGCTTTTCTCAGTTATGTTTGCATCAACAAATAACATAATCCTCCACTTCCAGACATGTGCTGTAGTATCAGTTGGATTTCATGATTGCTCAGTATTGCAAGTAGGCTCCATTTCTTCGTTAAATTCATTTTACCATATTTGATTTACTTTACTTCAAGAATTTATTAAAACCCATAAAATATTTATCTCAAATATTTTCGAAATCTCTGATAAAATAAACACATTGGTATATTAACTCGAAAAGTAAAATGTAGCAGAAATAAAATGGAGAGATCAATCACACTACCACAACAACAAATTTGTACCCAACATAACCTTTCTTCATATTAAATTTCTTAGGAAAATTTAAGGTTAGACCTATAGAGACAAAAAAGTTCAACTGCTGGGAACTTGGTAACTCAACCCTTGGAAACTTCAACAAGTAAGCACCTAAAAAGGCAATCAAATATCTTCTACATGCTAAGACACTAAGCCAATGTAGAAGAACTTCCGAGGCTACAAAATCAAAACTCCCTTCTAACACGAAAGGGATTCTCTACCAACATCAACTTGTCTCCATAAATCACAAAATTCCCCGTCACTACATGCTTGGTGGAAATATTTGCTACTTGCTTCTCTGTGGAGATGTACTTCAATTTCACGACAACTCTACTTGCTCCTCTGTGGAGATGTAGTGCAATTTCACAACACCTCTTTGGACCTTGTCTTTGATGAAATGGTATCTGATCTCTATATGCTTGGACCTATCATTAAACACTGGATTGTCAAAGAGCTTAATGCAAGTTTGATTTTCACTGTGAATGATAGTGGGCCCCATCTTAAGACCAATTAATCTTGTGAGCATCTTTGTGGAGCCATATGGATTCACAACTCGCAAGGCTCGTTGCCATGTACTCTGCCTCAGTTAAGTGCCACTGAGTGTTGCTTCCTTCCATACCACAAGATCATAGTTGATCCCAAGTTGAAACAAACTTGGATTACTTTTCCTGTCCACTGCACTCCTTGCCCAGTCTGAATTTTTATGGCCGTGCAACTCCACCCAAATTTTTGACATACCTTAGTCCATAGTCCATTGTACCACAAAGATACTTGAGCACATCCTTTGCTGCTACTCATTGAAACCTCCTCGACTCCACTATGAATTCTCTGAGTGTGTTTACAGCATAACAAATATCCGACCTAATGTTGACTTGATACATTAAGGACTTGATCAATTGTTTATACAAGGTGGGATCCACCAACTCTCCCTCAAAAGAACTTAGCTTCCTCAAGTTGGTGATCATAGGTGTAGACATCAACTTGCAATCCTCCATCTTGAATCACCTCAAAATTTCAATTGCATACTTGCCTTGCCCAAGGAAGGTCTCTCTTGGTTGCTTCCACATATCTAATCCCAAGAAGTAATGCATCAAACCAATGTCTTTCATCTCGAACATCGAAGCAAGGTCCTCGCTGCACATCCCTATGAGCTTCATCGATCTTGTCGGGAAAAGATCGTCAACTTACAATTCAAAGATAAGCCACTCACCATCAACAAGTGCATAGTACAAGTTGGAGTCCACCTCACTCTTGGTGAAGCCCAATCCAAGTAGGTACCTATCAATCCTAGAGTACCATACGTGAGGTGCCTGCTTAAGTCTATATTTCTTTAATCTGCATACATGGGTCTCTCTCCCATGCACCTAAAAGCCTTGAGGTTGCTCAATATACACCTCTTCCTCAATCACCCCATTTGATGAATCCCCCACCCCATCTTTGAAGCAATAGAAATGATAGGTGAAAATGCCTCCTCATAGTCTCCTCCCTCCTTCTGGGAGAACCCTCTTGCCATGAACTTTGCTTTGTATTTCTCGACATTGCCATTGTTGCATGCTTGATCTTGTAGATCCATCGAGAAGTGACCACTGACTTCCCCTCATGCCTCGATACTATCTCCCACACATTGTTTCTCATGATGGAACTATACCCTTCCATCATGGCATCCCTCCAAACCTGTTGGTTTGTTGCCTCCTCAAAGGTAGAAGCGTCAGACTCAAGGTTACTTAGGAGAGGGAGAAAAAACGGGGAGCGGGAGCGACATTTTCAGAAGATCCCGGTTTGGGAGCGATTCCAAGAGCGGTTTTTATATAATATTATTTTTATTTTATATTTTGATGCATATATGTCAACAAAAGCATGTAGAATGAAGAATTAGATATAAAAAACATAAAAAACATAGATTGAACCATATAATAACAATCATCTAGAAATTATAATATTCATCAACCACGTCCACAAGTTCGTAATAGAGTAACATACAACATATTGAGTCTCATGATTCATCAATCTTAAATTTTCAAGCTTTCAAAATTAAATATATAACATTTATCATCATTGATCACCAAAGTTATACTTGTAAGCTAAGTGTAACCATTACGACAAATAATATCTAACATGAAATGAATGTTATAAAATGAAATGAAATAAACCAACTTTCAACTTTCATGAAGCATCATATTCATAATTCATTACTAAGGAGTTATAATTGCCAACTTGAAACTTGAAACTTAAATTGTCATATATTATTTACAAAAAGTATCATAACAAATATGGAAGAGTCAATAGTTATAAAAACTACTAGAAACTAGAAAAGATTAGTAAATCTATTATCTATTGCTAATGCTTGGGTCTCTTGCCACCACAAGAAATGTCTAATTTTTTAGTCTTGTTGGAAAATTAGGATCTTTGTTATTAATATCACGCTCTAAGCATTAATATCCAGAGGTATCTTTGTCATTATCTCTTGATCTGTATAGGGATCTGTCATTAATATCACCCTCTAAGCATTAACATAAGATAGAAAAAGCATAACATGTCAAGTCAAGATTTTGTTTGAATGATGCGTACATTTTTAGGAGGGTTATTATAGAGGAGTTCGACAACCAATGTCACTAACATCAAGGTACATAGAGGGTTTGGTGATCTTGATTATAAACGAGTTCCATACCATAATACATGACAAAATCCAATGGAAACATTGCAATCCCCCCAATCCTGAAAAATTGATAAGCCTATTGGATTTTGAATGAAATCTAAAATTCTACTTTCTCCATATGAAATCCAATGAATGAGGTCGGAATCACTCTCGAACATCCCGAGTCATTTCTTGGTAATATTAAAGATTTAAGTAAAATGATGAAAATGAAGATTAAGGAGAATGTCACTTTTACTTTAAGAATTTAACATTACGATGAATCACATATCAATACTAGGGCCATAGGCTTGATCATCAGGTTTCCCCACTCAAAACTTATTTGTTTCTTTGCAAAAAAATTGCAATTGGAATATTACTGCAAAACAAGAATTGCAAAAAAGACTAAATGCTCTCGAAAAGGCAAGGAGCATTTTTTTAGGGAGCGCGCTCCTGAAAATGCTCCCTCCTCGGGAGCATTTGCTCGTCAAAGTCAAATAATTGAAAAGTTTGGGAAGTGGTCCACTCTCTTTGAAAATGTTGCTAGGTGCCTCCACATGTTCCTCAACATCTCTCAAGGTTTGTTGGGCCCATCTCGGCCTCCTCTTTACAAAGCTCGAAGGAATTTCTCACTCCTCTTGATCTAAAGACTATGTCCCTGTTCAACCTTTGGAGCCTCTTGCCTTGGAATCTCTGCCACTACTGGATCTGTCTCATGTGATGCCTTAACGAATCTACCCTCATCAAATATGATTGTTGATTTGGGGTAGCATCGGATGTGCTTTAGCCACGAAAATTGGTCGAGAGGCTAAAGCACATGAGATCTCCAATACACAGAAAGGGTTTGGGCAGATTCTAAACAGTTTGGGAGATATTAAAATAATTAATATTTTAATGGAGTCCCTAAGTCTAAACTTAGGAAAAATAAAATATTAATGTGTATTAATATAAAACTGTGTTAGAATGGTCCAAAAGTCATGGATCAAGCCAGATCTAATCTTAGCCGTTGATTAGGGACTTAATCTCGGTCGTTGATTTGCCAACGAGAAAAGTATAAGAGGAGGCTTGAGGGTCACTTGGAGAACGCACTGAGGGAGACTAGTCAGTTCAATTTCTGGAGCGGGGTTAGCTAAGAAATTGAACCAGTGGTCTGGAGAGCAGTCAGGAGGTAGCAAGTACGAAACAGAGAGATGGGAGATCAACACAGAGGCAGAAAATGCAGACGCAGGGCCAAAAGAAGCCACGCAGAGGCAGCAGGTCCTGTGTCATCCACACATAGGCTGCAGGAGTGACGCAGAAGGCCAGAAAGGCTGCGCAGAGTCTCAACAGGTTGATGCAGAGGGTTTTCAAGTCACACAGAAGTCAGTAGAGCTGGTGCTGGGTTCAGGAAAAGTGCTAGAAAATTTGTCTATCTGTGGGCAAGCCAGTTTGGCACCTTGTTGTATTAGAAAATGGCTGAATAATAAAATCCTCCCTTGCTGCATCAGTTTTCCCACATTAGGTTTTTTCGGGGACATTAGTCCAAAATAACTGCGTCAAATGTGTTGATTCTTGTGCATATGTTTGTTTATGTATTACGGTGTGATATCTACAACAATATTTATTTTAATGTTTATTGAAGTAATTTCATGAATAACTTATAGTGAAATAAGTAGGAAAAGTAAATCAGTTGCTGCAGTGCTAAAATTTTCACATGGTATCAGAGCAAGTAATCAGAGAGAGAAAGGGAAAATCAGTTATGGGTCAAGATCACGATGCAGAGGCATCCACGTTAGGGGACTCACGTGGAATTTTAGAAGATTGCACAAGAGAAAGAGATTTCGATTTCTCTATGCTGGCTTCTAGGCTGGAACAAGATAATGTGTACTCCAGTAGGAAAGGCTACCATAGTTTTTCAGACAAAATTGAGAGAGCGGTTTCGTGCCACAAATGAGCTGCATGTACCAAGATTGGGGATGAACTTACTTTCCGTGTCACAACTACAAGGCAAGGGCCATGATGTCTACTTCACCAAGGAAAAGGTATACGTCAAACACCCGAGCTAGAAAAAGAAAGTGCAGATCGGGATCAAAAGTAATCAGTTGTATAGATTACAACTAGAATCACCAATGCCACTAATAGGCAGTCATGGGGACAAGGACTTGAACGAACTATGGCACAAAAGGATGGGTCACTTGCACCATGGAGCTCTGAGAATTCTCAGGAGCACTGTAACAGGAGTTCCAGATCTAAGTACGGAACAAGATGATGCATGCAGGAGATGCGCTCTAGGAAAGTATGCCAAGGCGACATTTCCTAGGAGCAAACATAGGGCCAATAGTGTACTAGGATTGATACGCTCAGATATCTGCGGACCTATGTCCGTCAAAGCTCTCAGCGGTGCTGAGTATTTCCTTACCTTCATTGATTACTACTGGAGGAAAACTTGAATTTATTTTCTGAAAACCAAGGATGAGGTTTTCTGTCAATTCAAGGAGTTCAAGGCTCTGGTGGAGAATTTGACTCGGAAGAAATAAAAGTTTTGCACCCAGATAATGGTGGAGAGTATGTCGATAAGGACTTCACTGCGCTAAGGAGGGCATCAAAAGAGAGTGGACAACTCCCTACAATCCAGAGCAGAATGGGGTGGCAGAAAGGAAAAACAGGACTATTGTAGAAGCAACTAGGGCCATGCTGTATGATTAGGATATGCCAAAATTCCCGTGAGTGGAAGCATGCAACACAACTGTCTATGTTCAGAACATGACTCCTTATCGGGCATTGGGCAAGATTACTCTAGAGAAAGTCTTCACTGGGAAGACGCTTGAAGTCAGTCATTTCAGGATATTTGGGAGTTTAACATATTGCTGCATACTTGAAGAAAAGAGGAAGAAGCTGGATCAGACTGCAGAAAAGGGATATCTGGTGGCATATAGCGAGAATGCTAAGGCATACAAAATCTATCTTCCAGGGAGCAGGAAGGTAGTAGTACGACGAGATGTAAAGTTCATGGAGGACAGAGCTTTCAAAAGATATCGTGAAATGCATTCCGAAGAGCAATTGAAAGAGGATCCGTTGGTCATGCCTCTTCAGCGAACGGAAGTGAAGAATTCTTCCTCAGGTTATGAAGATTCTCAGGATGAGGAGGAGGAGCGAACAAAAGTACCTGTTGGCAGAGGAAGAACTAGCAGGGAACTTCGTCAGATTCTGCGTGATGCAGAGAACTTCATCAGTGAGTCAAGGAACAGTAAGAGGGAGCGAAAACAACTAGACAGATATCGGGCGTTAGTATCTCAGGATGGAGAGCCTGCTAGTTTCAAGGAAGCAACTCAGCATCAGGTCTCACTAGATGCGATGGTAGAGGGGTATAACTCCATAATGGTGAATGATGTCTGGGAGGTGGTGTGAAGGTCTCACGACAGATATGTGGTAGGTTCAAGATGGATCTACAAGATCAAATATACCGTGGACGACAGTGTTGAAAAATACAAGGCCAGGTTTGTGGCTAAGGGGTATGCTCAAAAGGAAGGGATTGACCATGAGAAAACCTTCGCCCCAGTAGCCAGGTATACATCTATTAGGACCGTGATATCTCTTGCAGCCCAGATGGGATGGGAGATCCATCAGATGGATGTCAAGACGACATTTCTGAACACGGTAATAAAAGAAGAGGTATACATTGAACAACCAGAGGGCTTTGAAACTCATGAGAAGAAGTCTTATGTATGCAGACTAAAGAAAGCCTTGTATGGGCTGAAGCAGGCACCGAGAGCGTGGTATGTTTGACTAGATGGCTACTTGCAGAAGATGGGGTTTGTCAAGAGTGACACGTATGCGAATCTCTACTATCTGGTCGTAGAGAACGAGCCGCTTATCTTAGTATTATATGTGGATGATCTCTTTCTGACAGGATCATTCAGACTCATTGAGGACTGCAAGAAGAATCTAGCCACAGAGTTCGATATGAAGGATCTGGGACAAATGCACTACTTCCTAGGGTTGGAAGTTTGGCAACAGAAAGGAGAAATCTTCCTTGGGCAAGAGAGGTATGCTACATAAATCCTGAAAAGGTTCGATATGTGAGACTGTAGACCTATGGCTACACCAATGATCACCAATTGGAAGAAGATTGATGCATCAGAAGACAAGGATGTCGATCCCACCCTATACCAGCAGCTCATAGGGTCCCTGATGTATCTGGTCAATACCAAGCCAGATATTTGCTACGCTATCAACACTGTCAGTCAGTTCATGGTGGAACCAAAGAGGGCACACTGGGTAGCAACCATAGACGTTCTCAGGTATCTACAGGGAACAATTGATTATGGGCTCTTATACACCAAGGGGAAGGATATCAGGTTGAGCGGATTTACTGATGCAGATTGGGCAGGAAGTTCAGTGGATCGGAAAAGTACCTCTGGGTACTGTTTCAACATTGGATCAGGAATGACCTCCTGGTGCAGTTGGAAACAGAAGTCCGTTGCTCTGAGCTCATATGAGGCACATAATATATAGCCACAAGCACATGTAGGAATTTACAGGGTAAGTTCCTCAGACAAAACACCAAAGGACACCGCTCACAAACAGATCATAGATCAATACACCAGTGTTTTTGACGTGGTTAAAATCCTCAAAGAGGGAAACAGTCCACGGCTTGAGCCAACTCGGCCACTTTAGGCAATTTATTAATAAAAGAATGAAAATTTACATAAGCTTCTCTCATGAACAGTTAACCTACAAATGACCCTCCATGCTCTTTAAATAGAGATCATGGACCAATCGGGTGTTAAGCCATGGATCAAGTGTCGGTAATACCGAGGAGAGAATGAACCGTAGGATCACTACATATCGTGACCGTCGGATTGTAAGTTACAAAAGTACATAGTAAAGAAACACACTTTAGTTAACTCTATACTAGACCAAGTTATACTTAACTATTTCCTATGTGTCGGAATATCCTGACAACACAACTTCGTGTGAGGCTATATGGCTTAGAAAACTACTGGTGAACCTATTTAGAAGAAATATGGAGGCAACCAGGATCATGTGTGATAATTAGAGTTGCATCAAACTCTTTAAGAATCCAGTATTTCATGATAGGTCGAAACATATTGATATCCGATGTCACTTTGTCAAAGACTGTGTCCAACGAGGAGCTATACAGTTGAGCTACACTCCTACAGGAGAACAGGTGGCAGATATCCTCACCAAGGCCCTTGGAAAGTCAAAATTTGACTACTTCGGGGAAAAGATGGGGATGGTAGAGAACCCCTTTAAGGAGTAGAAATGGGTGTGTTAGCAGCACGAATGGAGAGGGAGTTGCAGTGCAAATTTAGTGTTGGGAGAAAGGACCAACAACAACACAAATGCAGAGGGAGTTGCAGTGCAGATGCAGTGTTGGGAGAAAGGACTAGCAGTAGCACAGATGCAGAGGGAGTTTCATACAGATGCAACAGTGGCAGTAGCAGAGTCATGGCCAACAATATATGATGTAACAGTGCAGAGGATGTTGGGCAGGGAGGCTTAGCATTAGCAAGGGACCGATGCCGGATGATCAGGGTGATACTCAGTGAGGAGTATTATTAGAGTACAATCCTCGCTAAGAGGGAGTGTTGATTTGGGGTAGCGTCGCATGTGCTCTAGCCACGAAAATTGGTGGAGAGGTTAAAGCACATGAGATCTCCAATACCTAGAAAGGTTTTGGGCAGATTCTAAACAGTTCGAGATATATTAAAATAATTAATTTTTTTAATGGAGTCCCTAAGTCTAAACTTAGGGAAAATAAAATATTAATGTGTATTAATATAAAACTGTGTTAGAATGGTCCAAAAGTCATGGATCAAGCCAGATCTAATCTGAGCCGTTGATTAGGGACTTAATCTCGGTCGTTGATTTGCCAACGAGAAAAGTATAAGAGGAGGCTTGAGGGTCACTTGGAGAACACACTGAGGGAGACTAGTCAGTTCAATTTCTGGAGCGGGGTTAGTTGAGAAATTGAACCAGTGGTCTGGAGAGCAGTCAGGAGGCAACAAGTATGGAACAGAGAGACGAGAGATCAACACAGAGGCAGAAATTGCAGACGCAGAGCCAGAAGAAGCCACACAGAGGCAATAGAGACTGCGCAGAGCCAGCAGGCCCTGCGTCATCCACGCAGAGGCTGCAGGAGTGACACAAAAGGCCAGAAAGGCTGCGCAGTGTCTCAACAGGTTGACGCAGAGGGTTTTCAGGTCACACAGAGGTCAGTAGGGCTGGCACTGGGTTCAGGAGAAGTGCTGGAAAATTTGTTTATCTGTGGGTAAGCCAGTTTGGCACCTTGTTGTATTAGAAAATTGCTGAATAATAAAATCCTCCCTTGCTGCACCGGTTTTCCCATATTGGATTTTCCGGGGACATTAGTCCAAAATAACTGTGTCAAATGTGTTGATTCTTGTGCATATGTTTGTTTCTTTATTACGGTGTGGTATCTGCAGTGGTATTTATTTTAATGTTTATTGAAGTAATTTCATGAATAACTTATGGTGAAATAAGTAGGAAAAGTAAATCAGTTGCTGCAGTGATAGAATTTTCACAATGACATCCCTCTCGACCACTACCTTCCTCTGTCCTAGAATGTAGATCCTCTAGGCCTTCGAATTCTCACTGTATTCGACAAAAATGCCCCTCGCTGATGAGGGCTCCAGTTTAGTCCTATTCTCTAAAGGAATGTGGACATACACTGGACTACTAAATATATGAAGGTAACTCACCTCCGGTCTCACTCCTGTAAAAGCCTCCTCTAGAGTCTTGTCCTCCACTGCCTTTGAGGAATCCTATTTTGTAGGTACACTGTTGTGTTAGAAGCCTACACCCACAATAAAATAGGCAGATTCTAATCATAGATCATGGCCTTTGCTGCTTCGACTATACTCTTGTTCTTCCTCTCTGCCATTCCATTCTGCTGCATATTGTAGGGCACTTTAGCCCTTTCTTGGTTTTTGTTTCTCTGCGAAAATCCCTAAACTCGTTGGAGGTGTACTTTCCCCCATTGTCTAATCTTAGGACCTTGATCTTCTTCCTACTCTAGTTCTCCACAAGATCTTTGAACTCTTGAAATCGATTAAAGGCCCCATCCTTGGCCTTTAAGAAGTAAATACATGTCCTCCTGGAATAGTCATCTTTAAATGTCACAAAATAACTACACCCCGAGATAGACTCCATTGACATAGGACCACATACGTCAAAATGCAAGAAATCCAACACATGCTTGGACTTGGTCTCATTGTTAGGAAATGCTGCATTGACTTGCTTGCTAAGTGCACATCCCTTACACAACATTATGCTCTATACTGGACTTCGAAAAACCAGTGACCATCTCTTGTAACAGTGGTAGAGCCTTGTAGTGTAGATGTCCCATTCCCTTGTACCAAATCTCTCTTTGGTTGTCTCTGCATATTAGGGATTTGACTAGCTATCTTCTCAACATATACACTTTATTCTCCCTACTACCTATAACTCGCCTCACATTAGGATCAAGCCCTTTCAGACTAATAACTAACTCACCTCCCATGAAATTGACCTCAAGTCCTGTATCCTCCATAGTCGAAACTGAGAATAAATTCTTCTTCGAACCAGGTACATGCATCACCTCCTTCACCTCCATAAGACTCCCTGAGTCTAGCTGGAACTGTATGTTGCCAATGCCCTCTACTGCACATTGGTGTTGTCACCATGTAGACCCCTGTGGTCCTTGGATATACTAATGAAGATATCATAAGATGTTCCGTTGTCCACAAACCACACTCCTCTTGTAATGGTGTTGGAAAGACAGGATACTAAAGCAAATTCTTTCTTGTATTTTCCATAGATTTAAAACTCGGACTTGGATTTAGAACCAACTGAGGGTCGATTCCGACTTGGTATCGACTCGGTCGAGTTGATTTCAATGACTCGGTCTTTGTAAAAAATACATTATATATATATATATAATTTTTTTTTTTTTTTTTTTTTTTTTTTTTTAAATTAATTTTATTTATTTATGAAAAAACATATTTTTAAAGATTTTCATTCATGTTTCCAAACTCAAATCATTAGAATATAGAGACAAGACAACATATGATCAAGGTATGCTCATGAATATATCTATAATATCAAAATGGCACCTAGTGCACTGTCCAATACATGTAATATATAGAGATCAAAACAAAAACACATAACCAAGGAGGCTCTAAATGGTCCCTACAAGTTACAACAAAACATCACTAGTCACTACTGCTAGAGAAGTGAACATCATCTGGCTCAGACTTTGAATCAGAGTAAGACGGGGAAACCCATGGCTCCTCCTCTTCATCAAGATGTCCAACTGCAATTGTAGAAGTAGTAACACTTGTAGTAGTGAGAAAACCAACTCTAACTCTTCACAAACACCTCACAAATGCTCACACAAATGTAATGAGATAGCTGTGAGAAAATGTGAGGGGGTTGGGTCACTTTTATATGATTGGGGGAGGGGTAGAGGCTATAAGGAAAAGAAAAACCCAGAAAAAACTCACTGTGAAGTCCACTTTGCTGCCCCTTTTCCTCGCAGTCCAGGCCAACAGTTTTAAGACAGGCTCGGCTGAGCCGGCTGGTCCGTCACTAAACAGGACGAGTCGGTGATCGGCTCCGCCGATTTGGTAAAGGACCAACCGCTTGATTTTTTTTTTCTACTGAGTTGACTCGGGTAGGGGTATGGCTCATTCAACCAGGCCTAATCCAATTCGTACCGGCCTAGTTTTAAAAATATGGTTTTCCAGCCAGCTCATCCATCTATGTAGATGTATCTATTGTTGTTTTCCCTTGGAATCTCTTTTTGTTTAGAGACTGTCCATTATAATGATCGAACTAATGACATGCAAAACACCTGACTTTGCTCATGGCTTTCTTCCCTACTGAAGATGCTCCTCCACTATGGTTTTACCCTTGCCCTTCTGTGGTTTCCCAACAATAGCAAGGTTATTTATCTCCACCTTTCTATTGCCCACCAATTATGGATTCCTCCCAAATCTCCTTTTGGGTGAAGTCGTCCCATAATTTGGCCTAATTATGAAGCTTATCTTTGGCCTGGATACGTGTCACAAATTTAGCCCACTGCTTGGTCCACCCTTTTAGTGCTACTTTGACAAGATGCATCTCATCCACGTTTTCCCCAACAGCTGAAAGTTCATCAGGAACTCGCTGAATCCACGTCCTCCCTTGACTCTTATATCTCTTATCTTTTGCTCTTCTGATTCGGTATCATCATGAGGAATTGGCGTGTAATTTCCCACAAACCATTCACCATTAAAACAACGGTGGTTTGCTCCTTCCATAGACTAAAGTTTATAGCCCCTTCCAATATTTCTTCATAGCTCAGACTTGATGATTCCATATCGCCAAATCGACTTTAGCCAGAAAACCGTCACCGCAAAATAAATTTTTGTTGTTGTAGAAAATAATTTGCTGCTGTAAAACCCTTGTAATATGTAATCTTCCCTACAATGTTTTGATAGCTTTGATACCATGTTAAATTATTTTATACTAAATTTGATTTACTTCAAGAATTTATTAAAACCCATGAAATATTTATCTCAAATTATTTTGAAATCGCTGATAAAATAAACTCAAAATATAAAATGCAATTGAAGTAAAATGGAGAGATCAATCACTTGGCAACAACAAATTTGTACCCAACACAATCTTCATTCATATTAAACTTCTTAGGAAAATTATGGTTGAAACCCATAAAGAATACACAGAAAATACCACTGCCGGGAACCTAGAAACTAGGTTGCACTGGGAAAATCAACCTTAAGGAAATCGACCCTCCTGAAGAAATTTGGCCTTGGAGAATTAGACCTATCTCACCAACAAATCAATCCCCTTCTCACCTTGTACAACTCATGCGCACTTGGAAATTAGTCTCTTTGGATATTTCAACCTCCACAATTTGACCTCTTCGTCGGCAGCTCGACCTCCCTCTTTCTTGATCTCGGCCCTAGAAATTGCCTTCTACACTTCTCCTCACTTTTATTTAATCTAGTCAAGCTTCTCGCTCTAGAGAAAATTGCTTCCTCCACAACTGTGTCTTCACCTCTCTTAGGCTTATTTTATAATTTCATTAAGCCAAAATTGTGAACGCTTTCCTCCTAAGTGATCAATGTCTAGGACTAAATCCTAACTGTCACTTGAGATCGACAATTGAAATTATATCTAAGTCACTTAAATAATTTTATTATTTATCCTTATAATTTTGGCCTAATAGTCCACAATAATTAATTACATTTATTATTGTACTTTTCCTAAGTTAACCTTAGGAAAGAAATCATAAAATCACTTACTCCATCAAGCAAGCACCTAAAGAGGCAATCAAATATCTTCTACATGCCAAGACACCAAGCCAATGTAGAAGACCTTTCGAGGCTACAAAATCTACATCCTTGGCTGGTTCATGAGGTTGAAAACCCACCTACTTCCAGGCCTAGGAGCTCCTGCTAATTTATATGGTGGGAAGTTTCAGTACCTCTTCAGGTTTAATTTGCTGCATCGTTACATATATAAACAGGGAAGAGAATCTAAGGGTGTTTCCCTTTCTCTGGACAATCCAAACAGTTTTGCTTAATTAAATTGGCCAAGTTATCTGACAAATTTTGAACGGTTCCTTTTTTACTATTTTATCAACAATTTAACCATGTAGGGGAATATCAAACATTTGACCTGAGCTTGTGAGGCATATTGAAATAATTTTTGCAACACACCATTGAAAGCCTTTATAACTCTTTTTAATCTTTCCATTCCCTGTTGTTTTCTCCAATAGTGCAACTTTGTCCTTCAATCCAGTAGGGACCTTCAGACCCTATATTGTCAAATATGTAATGCTATGAACGATGTCAACATCAATTGTTCCATTCTTTGTAAGTTTCTCCAATAGTGGAATTGTGTCCTTCAATCCTCTGGTGACCTTCAGACCCTACATTGTCAAATTTGTAAAGTTATGAACAATGTCAATATTGTTATTTCATTCCTTGTAATTTTTTCCAATTGTGGAACTGTATCCTTTAATCTAGTGGGAACCTTCAAACCCTATATTGTCAAATATGTGCAATGCTATGAACAATGTCAAGATTGTTTGGAATTCTCTACTGTCTAAATTCTCCCGTTGTGATATCTACAGGTTATGAACTTCATAACCTCTTCCTTCAATTAGTTACACCTGGGGCATACTCTAAATTCTTTTTTGAAATCCATATGACTTCATTTCTTCATCTCCCCATCTCTAATTTTATTGGGTTTATTTTGCCCCATTCCAAATAATTCTCCCATTGTCTTGTCCGATTGCATTCATTTAGCGTCACTTTTTTGATTTGATCCAATTTCTCCATCAATCTTATAATAAGGTTTTCGATTTATAGCCGTTTTGCTTTTGTCTGCTTAATTTCGATCGTCACTCTTATCTTGCTAAGCATTGTTTTTGTGTATCCGTTGAATGAAACAATATATCTCTCCTTAGAGGGGATTTCATGATCTGTTTCTTTGATCTCTAAGCCCCTTGATGAACTCTTCGACTATTCTTTGTCATGCATTGCTGATTGTTGTACTCGAAACCTTAATGTGCCACCTGCACTGCTGTAGCCAGATCTACTTGCTTTTTCTGGCTTTGTCTAATTCTTATCACCTGTGAATTTTGCATTGTCAGAAATTCTTTGAATTAGTGTTATTCATATTAAGTTATCCTAAAACCAACGATCTAAGCAAACAAATCAGATCTAGTTACTTGTTGGAATTATTAACTCATACATGCAGCAGAAAATGTGGAAAGCAATCACACAAAATGCACAAATATTTCTTCTCTTCTAGATCAGTTGATCATTCAATTTTTTTTTCAAAACTTACAAGAGCTCCCTTACAGGGAAAATGGATATGAGAAATTAACAAACAAACAACAAGCCTGGAAAATTCCAGATTGCATAGAAATTGAGGCGGATCTAGACCACAGTGCAACTTGCTTTGCACTCTGTACAACCTGCTGTACAACATGCTTTGTTAGGATGTACGACTGCTCTTCGTTGATGCTGGTTGACTGCCTTCTTTTTGTTGAACAACTGGCAAAACACCTTGCCAATGGCTGAAAATCAAATCTCTGGTTTTCTCCTTCACTCACGTGACTTGTGAAATGAATGCTCTATGTATGTCTTTGTCCTTTTCCCTCTCTGTCTTTTATAACTTTGACATGAGCCAAAAACCTAATCATCAATGGTTAAGATCTAGTCGTGAGATCAATGGATCTCTTTTAATTAAATCATTGAGTGACCCACTTTAGTAGACACCCTCATGGAAATCACTGTTTGAGCTACAAACACTAACACTCCCTCTTAGCGAGGAAGGTATTCCCCACTAGTCCAAGCTTGTCTCGGAACCAAACGACTTGCTTGGTAAAAATGTTTGCCAACTGCTTCTTTTTAGGAATATACTGGAGCTTGACTGCTCCCTTCAACACCTTGTCTTTGATGAAGTGGTATTTGATCTCAATATCCTTTGGCCTGTAGTGAAACTCGGGATTCTTTGAGAGTTTGATACAACTTTGGTTATTGCTATGGATCACTCTCAGCACAAGCTTTTGACAAAACAACTCTATGAGTAGCTTGCGAAGCCAAATGGATTCACAACTAGTTAGATTGGCCACCATGTACTCTGCCTCCGCTGAACTCAATGCTACTGAGGTCTGCTTCTTTCCAGTGTTACCAAAATCTTGATAAAATCCCCAGACTGCGATTTTTTTAACTATATGAGTTTTTCAACTAGGCCTTTTTAATTTTGTCAAGTTTTTGCTGATTTATTTATTTATTTATTTTCTTGACTCTTACGACTTTTTCAATTTTCATACTCTTGCCGATTTATTCCCGTGTCCGATTTTTGCGACATTGCTTCTTGCTAAACTAGGAAATGATTGTTGACCCCAAATTGAGACAACACCTAGAGGTGCTCTTTTGATCTGTACCATTTGCCGCTCAGTCTGACTCTGATTACCCTTGCAACCTCACACCATATCCATCAAGTAGCTGCAATCCATATCCTATAGTGCCCTGCGAATATCTAAGTAGATGCTTTGCTGCAACACAATGAACCTCCCTACGTTCTACCACGAATTGGCTCAGGGTGTTAACAACAAAGCTGATGTCTAGTCGAGTGTTGACCAGATACATCAACGAGGTAATCAACTGCCTGTACTGTCTGGAGTTTGCCAACTTTGAAATTGAAGAATCAATCTTTTTCAGGTTGGTCGCCCTCAGAGTGGCCATCGGTTTGCTATCCTCCATCTTGAATGTCTTTAGGATCTCGAGTGTACTTCCCTTATCCGAGGAAGATCTCGCTCAGTTGTTGCCAAATGTCAAGTCCCAGAACGTTGCCTGCCCTGCGGGGTCTACTACTACTAGTGTTACCACTGCTAATGTTTGCGTGCTTCTTGAGATCTGCATTGGAGCTGGAGGAGAGTTGGACACATTTTCCCACAAGTCTTGCTCTTTCAAGATGACTGAGATTCTTGCCTTCCATGTTAAGAAATTTAAAACCCCATCAAGTCGATCCTCAACTTTCACATTGGTTACTGACATGGCTGTCCTGAGCTTTGTCTCTCAAGCTTGCTGAAGTAACCTAGAAAACAATAGATCTCATTTTCTCTCAGAACAGTTGCTCTGGTACCATGTTAAATATCCTAAAACCAGCTATCTAAGCAAAGGGATCAGAGCTAATGCAGCAGAGAGCGAGAAAAGCCATCACGTAGAGTGCACAATTATTTTTGTGCTTCTAGATTAGTTCATAATTCGAAATATCTTCAGAACTTACAAGAGATCCCTTATAGGGAAAATGGCTCTAATAATTTAACAAATGAACAGCAAACTTGAAAAATTCCAGTTTGCATAGAAATCTAGGCAGATGTGCACCACACATGTGGCTTGCTTTGCAATTTGTATGGCTGTATGGAATCCAAGTGGCCTGCTATACAGCTTGAGTGGGCCTAATGGTTAAGAGCATGTGTTTCCTCCTAAGAGGTCACAGGTTCAAAACCAGAGGGGTCGAGTATGTATACTTTCGTAGACTTAGCAGTCAAATTGCTGCACAGAGGTGGGTCCCTTGTCCCACAAACAAGGGGGTCTCATACACCAATTTGGTGTTTTGCTTGGCTGTGACCTTAAAACTGGATAATGATAATAATAATAATATATGACATGCTTTGTTGGGCTGTATGGCTGCTCTTCCTCGATGATAGCTGGCTGCCTTCTCCTTGTTGAACTATTGCTGAAACTCCTGGCCAATGGCAGAAATCAGATGTCTGATTTTTTCCTTCTTTCATGTGACCTGTGAAATTAATGCTCTCGGTGTCTCTGTCCTTTGCCCACTCTGTCTTGTATAACTTTGACATGAACCAAAAACCTAACCTTCAACAGTTAACCGTTAAAGATCTAACTATGAGATGACCGTCTTTTAATTAAATCATTGACCCTTTTTGGTCATTTTATAAATTGAAACTTGAAAGTCATTTTAATAAAATGACGTTCACTTAATTGATAAAGTGAACTTTTGGAAAAAACATAGGATACATTTAATGACAATTTATTTAAGTAGACACCCTCATGGAAATACCTGTGTGAGCTAGTAACACTAACAATTCAACTAGATCTAAATCTCCTCATCAAAATAAGCTGGTAGGAAAACTTTTGTGTTGTAACTTCAGCTGAGAGATAAATATTGTAGTGTTAGCCATTCAATCTCAGAGATTTGCATTCCTCCAAAATTGCTTCAATTGCATTATGGTCATCATCTGGACCAGGTTGCACATGTAATTATGAATCTAGTTCTGGCTGAAAGCACATTTGTTTCATCTCTTATAGTTCCTTATTGAAAATCTGTTCTGTTCATGTATGCAAAATGTTCAAACAGTTATAATCTTGAGTTATCAGCAAGGTGTTATCTTGGCTCATGTTATTAGTTGGGCCTGTTTATTTGATGACTTGGATAAAATTCAAAACAATTTATGGATGTAGTTATCTCTCTTAGTTTGGGGAAGGGCAATGAAATGACTCCTGTCGCTGTGGATTTTCTGTACAAGAACTTAAGACTTTTGATAAAATGCAGTGGCCGAGAAGTAGGGCCTCTACTATGGGAGCCTTCAGTAGTCACAGAAGTTACTGGACCTAAAAAAAATCATTCATCCCATGATCAGGCAGCGACACCAGCCAATTATTCAAGACCAATTTTCATCAGGGAATCACCATCGCGAATGCACAAGAATTGTGATGAGAGACAGATACTGGCAGAATCATTGACATATAGAAATAATCAGGAGGTATGCTTTTTTTCTCAATTGTTTTGTTTAAAATTTCTGAGGGCCATAAAAGAATATTGTCTGAATAGCATTATTGATTAATTTAGTCTTAATAATTTTTAACTTTTGCCCCAGAATGTTATGACAAAAAATGACAGGCCAAGCTTCAAGACCAAGAACAAAGATGCTGAAAGGCAAATGGCACACACAAAAGTCCATGCACATGTGAGAAATCTGAGTTGTGTCATTCTTGAATGAAGCCCAAAGCTAGATTTCTCAGGTTCTTATTTGATATTGTGCTGACATTTTTATCTGGTGATTGCCTCTATAACTAGCCCTTGCAGGATGATGCCAATATGGTTCAGAACGGAAAAACATACATTGATAAGGCCAAAAATGAAGTTCCTCAAATCTTAACCTCGAAGCAAAATATGGACAGAAGAGGATTAAAGAAACGGCGGCTAGTTAAAATATCAGATTGTGGTAATGAGAAAGATTCAACTAGGATTGGTAATTCTGGTGAGGATAAAGAGAGCAACAGCGAATTGAAAAATCTAGAAATTGATGGTAAACAAGGCCAAGCAGTATCTTTTTCAAACACTGCTAATGAAATTGTAGATTGTACAACCGCTGAAAATGTAAAAAATTCCAATGAGGCTCAGTCCCGTGAATCTACATCAGGCATGGACATGGAATTGGGAATTAATTCTGAGATGCTTTTGGTTCCAAAACTGCCTGTCTCCAACCCTGCAAGTGAGATATCATGTGCAATCTGTTGGACAGAGTCCAGTTCTTCCAGGGGAGTTCTATCATGTGGTCATCGTTTCTGCTTTAAGTGCATACGCAGATGGGCTGTTGAAAAGGTACATCCTAGGTCTTATCACTTCCAGGTTTCTGCAATTTAAAAAAAAATATTTTGGACACATTTATTCAACTTCCAAACGTAGTTGGATCTGAATTATGTTGCAGGTCACCAAGAAGAAGAAGGAACCTACTTGTCCTCTATGTCTGAAGTCATTCGATTTTATCACAGTTACGAATCGTGCTAGTTCAAATGACCAGAAAATCTTTTCTCAGACACTCCCTGAGCTTTCCGATGATAATATCTTTATGGTACTTGGGGAAAACGGTATTGCAGCTGATATACAACTGACAACGGTGAATACCCTACACAATCAAATTGTTACTATACTTCTTAACTAGTTGCCTATTCAAAATAATGGTAAGAATTAACCTTGGCTTCCTTGTATGTGTTTAACAGAATTTACAATGCAACATATGCAGCAGCAGAGATACGGAAGAGCTCCTTTTGAGATGCTATCGCTGTGGAAAGAGAGCTGTGCATACGTTCTGTTTGGATCCGCCTTTGCCTCCTTTTCCTGGTTTGCAGTGGTCTTGTACACTTTGCACTTCTGGCCGAAGGCCCTTCTATGAATTGTCATAGGTACAATTCGTGCAGACTATAATTGGATAAATTTTAGTGCATGTACATTTCCCTTCACCATTATTTGATGTGAAATCATGATGATTGAAACCTAAACTTCTTATTGTTGCCTGCCAAATTTGTTGAAATATGTTATGATTGCAGTTCAAGCGATGACCAATTTCATTGGATTCCTTGTGATAATGTGCTTTTATCAATAAATTTTTTCTTCAGCAAATACCAAATTACCTGTTATGTCTCTCATATACTGCTCTTCAAGTTGGCTGATCAAATATATTGAACAGTCTTGGTGGCCGCGTGCAGAATTATTGACATTTAAAGACTACATGTGGGGTGCTGCGTTATTTTCCTTCCTAAATATCTGTTCAAACTAAGGTGACTTTTGAAAGGGAAAATTTCTTCAGTAATAGTGACTACAATTTCACTGTTATGGTTATAACAGAAATTACCTCAAAACCTACCAGAAATGTTTGCAAAAGCATATCAAGGCTTTGAATCATTAAGAGAATCTCAAAATCTTCACGTGTATGTTAAGAGTGGAGAAGATTGTTTTCTTGCATTTGTTATTCTGACGTACAGATCGAATAATAAAATCAGCAAGTCCAAATGTGATGTACTTACTGTTTATTTTGCTAAGTACATATCCTTGGTTTTCATATCTGCACGATATCAAGATGTTACCTTTATTGATTGGATTCTTATCGTCGTTAATAGGGGATTATTTTAGATAATGAAATGAAAATAGTTCAGCTGGTACAAAATAGTGCTCGTGATATCTATTTGCACTTTTACTCCAATAAATAATAAACGTGATATAGATAGATTACATTTGACAATGATTAGTTGGCATAACATTAACTGTTCATGTAAGATGATCAAGTTTACTGTTATTCATTTTTTATCAATGCATTACTTTTTTTTTTATTGGAACAAGATTTTATATGGTTGCTTATCAATATACAACAAACTTTGTTGGAAACATTGGGGATGTGAATCAGTGTTTCATGATTTTTGACAACTTTTCACTTGTTCTTGAAAATAAAATTGTATGGCTCAACCTGTCAAGATGAGGACTCCAATCCTTAGTAAGTACCAACTTATAGTTATTGCAGGCTGCAACTTGAACTCAACCTTCAATAAACCAGGACTTGGACTTCAAATCAAACTTGAACTTAGCTCTCAAGACACCACGACTTGGCCTTCAAACCAAACTTGAACTACATCTTCAAATAGCAGAACTCAACCTTTAAAAACAAACCTCAAATAGAACAAAAACCCTTCCCAAGAACAATGCCTACGATCCGAATACGGATACAGATACGCCAACTTTTTGAAAAGCTAGGATCCGGATACAAGGAAACGGCAAATATAAACAAATATAAAATATTTCATAATTATTAAATTTAAATTTGTATAAAAAATAAAAATAAAAACACATTTTTTTTAAATATATAATTTTAGTACTTATCAAAATAATTATTACAAGAATAATATCAAAATTAATGTATATATATATATATTATTATATATATAATATAATTAACATTTATTTTTTTATTAATTTAAACCAAATTAATGTATCATTTATAAATATAATTTAATTATATAAAAAATTTAAATTTTAAATATATATATTTTATATAAATTATTAATTTAATTATATTAAAATTAATACATCGTTTAAAAATATTTAAACTTTAATTCATAATTATTATATTTATATTAAATGGTTATGAAACTTAATTTATAAAAGTTACTTTTCTACACTTCAAAAAAATTTAAAATTTAACTAAAATAACTAAATAAATGTTTGGTGACTCACCATATATGCATTAAAGCTTATAATAAGAAAAAAGTAACTAGCGACAAATTAGAATAATTTATTATTCACACCTTTTTTTTTTTAATATAATTCTTCTTTGGTTGACGCTTAATTTTCTAGTTTCACTGACACATTAATAATTCATTTCTTAACTTGATAATGGTTTATTATTCCCTTTTCTGTTTTTTTTTTTTTATTCATTTTAGTTGACGTTGAATTATCCAGTTTCGCTGATGCCAATTGAATAATTAATTTATTGACACATGTTATTAGATTATCTATTAACTCGTCTGCATATTTTTTTCATTGTGATGTTTGCGCTGACGTCTGCTTCATAATTTTGTGCTGACGTCTGACAACTTAACACATCGACCAATTTGGGGATCTGCGGATCTAGCCCTTTGGCATGGCGGATCCGGTAACATAGCCCAAAACCCTTAAAAAGATGTACCAAAATCCTTTCACAAAAAGCTGCTTCAACTCATCTTCACTTTTCTTCTTGGTTCATGAGGTATGAACTTCATATATGCTCCTTCACTTTGCTAAACACAAAACTGAAAACTTGAGTCCAGTAGTTAGAAATGCTCCTCACGCCAATTTATATTGTGTTTGGATGCTTGGTTAGGTCTAACTTGTCCAATGGCTGGGTCCACTGGTGTAACTGAGATAATGTGTAGTGAATGTTCAAAAATTCATTTCTCCTCAGTGGTGATGAGTTAGAAGGCATGCCATATATCGTTGGAAAGGTCTCAGAATAAGCTTTCGAACCACATATCCTATGCTCTTATTTGAGATAGATAATTGGAGTAAAAATGCTTTCAAAAATAGTGTTTCCAAATGGGGCCTGCGTGTACTTTTGTTGGATCATCTTGACAAAATATTTCATATCTCCTCATTCCAATGGAATTAGAGGGAGTGCCATATACTATTGGAAAGGTTTCAAAACATGTTATTTGACTATGCAATTTTTTCTTTCAATTGGACAACCTTTGACATCAATAACAACCATTTTCAACGAATTTCTTATTATCTATGGTTATTAGATGATTAAACGATACGCTATTTGACTATATAATTTCTTCTTTCATTTGGACAACCTTTGACATCAATAATAACCATTTTTAACAAATTTCTTATTAGCTATGGTTATTAGAGAATTATATTGTTGTTCAAAAATAAACCAACAAATATTTGCTGGCATATGGTGTGATTTTTTTTGATACTTGAATATGTAAATTTCTTTTTTCACACACCAATCAAGATTCCCCAAGCAAAAATTACCGAAAACCAAATGTTATCTTCAACATTCAACGCTTCCAAAGCATGAGACTAGGACATTACTCTCACAAGTGTAAGTTTTGTTGAGGGGGTTCACACAATCCCGTTCAAGTCCTTGATCTTTTGATGGGAGTGTCAATTGGGATTGGAGAGTAGCTTGGACCAAGAGATCAAGGGGAACCATTACATTCTTAAGGTGAGTAGATGGGCGTTATTATTAGAAATTGTCCTCGGAGAATGGACAATAGGCAAAGTGCAGTGTTTGTAGAGTTCCTTCTTCGAAGGGTTAATGCTTGATAACTTAGTGGGAAGAGGGGGATATCTAGTGATCAATGTAAAAAAATTCAACTGTCTTTTAAAATATCTCAAATTTACAATAGGCACTTGTTGAAATATATGAAATTGTGCATGTTTTTGCGCTCATACAAGTGAAATTCAGAAATACTTGAAATACTTAAATCAATGTTGTATACCTATAACAAAATATTTTAGATTTATGATAAAAGTTGCAAACCTACAAGTAAACATATAAAAAATCAGTAAAGTAAATTACTATTCTTATGCATAAGTTAGATCGATACATTTTTTTTTTCAATCAGCATGGAATTAGAAGAGAAAATTGAGGCAAATGTTACTTGGAGCCTTTCATCTATAAAGTTTCACATAAAACCATTAAATTCATCCATAAAGTGTTGGCCACTAAAAATAGTTAATCCTTTATTTCAAAACAGTAAATATGAAGTTTGAGAATATAGAATTGACAATCCAAAGGACTTGCAAATAGAGTCATTGCACAAATATTTGAATATCACATTACTCAAGGACAAAGTCACATGAATGCTAAGGGGGCAACTCCAACAATATCATAAGCCAACAGAACATGAAAGGACTCAAAAAGGGAAAAATGGAAGTGGGAGGACTAGAGAATTGTTGATCCATATCTTTCTAATTTTCATTTCTTATAGGTTGAGACTAGATTTGTTGTGCAAAATAATAATCTCAGAATCTCACATCTATATCGGAAACCCTAAAATCATGCACTTTTGCTTTAGGTGGTATGATGAAAGTTAGGAAAGTCAACAAAGGAGGAGCACCCAATACATGCATGAAGATTTATTTTAAAAATCATAATAAAGCACCAAGTGATGCACCCTTTTCATGCTTGCATTAGAACAAATAACAAACAAAATAAGGAAAAAATTTGCTAGAAAAGCATTGCAACCATGGTATGAATGTCTCTTTTTTTTGTGGGGGGCGCGGTGGGAGGGGGAGGCATGGGGCAGAGGGGTAGTGTAAACTATTCCATTGAAGATAGAAGATAAATCCAATAAGAATAATCATTGAAACCTACATATATTGAACTCTCCAAATTGTGTGCATCAATTTGGTTAGGAAAAAAGTGAAACATTTGAATATGTGCCATGAATCTCCTTAAGGAGGGTGAACTAACTTTGCAAGAGTAATGACGTACATTGCTTGAAATAGTGTATTGCATGCATGATGGATAAGAAAGACTAGATAGGCTCTGAAGAGGGACGATTGTCATTTTCTTACGATAGATACAACTTTCTCAAAATAGGACCTCCAAAAATTACTTTGTTTGTCTTGACATGCAACATCTTTGAAAATGCACATTGGATAAGGTATGACAAACTTCAAGGTTAAGTGCTCTCTTCTCCCAAGAATAAATTGCAGTTGCTATTAATAGCTCTCAAGTGAGGCACCCTCCTTTTGGCTTAAAATAGAGAATATAAGATCCAATAGAAGTGAAGTAGATAAGATTCCCCTCCAAAATATACAGTGAACACAATTACCAATAAAATGGGAACTTGACCAAGTTTTCATTTTAGAGGTAGCAAAAAATCATCCGATTTTGAAAGTTTTGATTCAGAATACACATTTTTTTTGGAGCATATTTTTGATACTTCTAAATTTTTTAATGTGTTAAGTATGCACATTTTTTTTAAATGTTAGTGATCTTCATGCCAATTTTGAAAAGTGTTGATTCAACATTCACCCTCTTTTTTGGGCTTATTTTTGACACTTTAAATTTTGACAACTCGTGTCTTTGGTTATTTCCGAAACAAAAGTAGCACAAGAAAAGAATTTGCTAGAATTACACATTACGGAGGAGGGTTGGGGGGAAACGATGGTGGGGTTGCAAAGAATTTGCCCTCTCATGCATGTCGTAGTCAATATGCTCTACTTGGATCTCCAACGCATGAAGGTGGTCATTTGTTCGCCTAAGTTGCCGCCGAAGGCCATCTAGAGAGTCCAAGAGTTCATTTTACATGTGTTGGAGGTCGTTGATGTAAGCCACCAATTCATTCCGATCGTCGTAGTGCTGCTCCCTCAGAGTTTCCATGCTCAAATGTAGTGTTCAGTTGAGCCGCTATGGAGTCCAAGGTAGTCGGGTCCTCTATGTGGCCTTGGGAGCGATCTAAGGATATGGCTACCTCTGCATCGGAGTGGTAGCTGGTGGTTGACCAACTCCTTCTTTGTGGGCACGGTCTTGTTGCCACGACATGCAATAACTCATTCTCCCCCTGTTACATGAACTTGGATGTCCCGAGCAACCCACCACACCAATCAAATATGAACCAAACACAGGAAAAACATGACATACCTCCCCTGCGTTGAAGTGCTCAGATTTTCCAGTGCAATTCCAGTGCACCTCGCCATTGTCTTCCTACGAGTTGGGTGGCGCATTGTAGGTTACAAAGGTAGACTAACCACTCCCGGAGAAGAACCACTCCCCATGTTCTCTGCCTAACTGCCGCTCCAGGGGAGCAATTCCTTGCCAGAAGAAGACCTAGAGTGAGGCAGGGGAAGCAAGAGCCCACCACCCATTCACACCAGCCTCGAGACTGCAATTCCCATCGCTGTAGTTTGTCCTATGCTCTCCCATATCCCACGGCCAAAGAGCTTGCCAGTTCCAATCCCCCGCATACCCTTCAATCCCGAACCTGTCCTACACCATCGCCCCAAGCCTCCGCTTGAGCCAGGACGCCAGTACGTCGCTACTTTCCCTCACCTGGCACCTCCTCATCGCCCACTTGCTGCAAATGACCACCCTGCTGCATCCTTCTTGCATTAAGTAACACTCGTGGGAGAGCTCGACTTCCAATAGCCATTAAGTTGGGCGTGCTGCACGTGGAGGCCCAATTGGTTCCATGCTCCAATGCACAACGACCTGTCTCCTTGATTGGACATCCCCATCTGGGTCTTCCATATCCTTATGTATTAGTTTTTGAAGATCCTTCATTTCCCCAGGGTCTAGGTCCGCTTTGGTGCGAAGATTTGACAAGGCTGCCCTGAAGTTTTTATACGGCTGGTTTGCTCCACAGTTGGCCATCCAGTCTGCGACTTTGTTGCCTTCACGGAGTACATGACTAGTATTGGTGTATTCGAAGTTTGTTAGGGCTTGCTAGATACAAGAAAGTGTTGGGTTGTGTTATATTCTTTCCACATAGTTAACAGGGGGTTTGAGGGGTACCCGTAACCCCCTACGTTAGGTTGGGCGGACCCACCTGTGGTTTTGTGCATGATTTTCGCACATGTTTTTTGGACGCGATGGTTTTCGGTCCATGGTTTTGGACGCGATGGTTTTCGGTCCATGGTTTTGGACGCGATGGTTTTCGGTCCATGGTATTGGATGCATCGACATGTATAAATATGTATTGTAACATTGAAAGGAACATAATGAAAAATCAAGCTGGTAGTCCCGGTTTTGGGATCCAGTGGGAAATCTCTGTGTATACGTGTTTTATGTATTATGCTCTCGCATTTTTATTTTTCCTGTGATTTAGAATTCGTATGCAGGTAATTTCTGTACGGGGTTAAAACCTACAGAAAGTTGAGATTCCAGTCTCCAGCTCCTAGCCACCTTCTGGGAGGAAGATCCATCGATAATCCTTTGTACCATATATATGATGAGGTGTGAGTCCCCCACTATTCTGATTCTTCGATATCAAAGGTGGGAGGCTAGGCTCAAGGCAACTTCTAATCCTGTCAGCTCAACCACGCTATTCGTTGTAATACCACAGAAGCCAGAGTAAGATGCTATTGGGGAGCCTACTGAGTCACGAATGATGCCCTCGTAACCTGCTTGTCTGGGATTACCCTTGGAAGCCCCATCGAAATTAATCTGGAGGCAACTATCAGGGGGGAGGATCGCGAGATAGGCGTGTTGGGGTAGATGAAAGCAAACGAGAGGTTTAGATGGGCAAGAATCCAAGCTTTCGATGGGTCAGGGTTCCAGTCATCAGGCGACCATGATTAAGAAAGGATGGATTCTCGAATGTTTGACATTGTCAGGCTCCATATGTGCACGCTGGAGGGCGTTTTTCCATTGAACAAGACCCAGTTCCTTTCTTTCCAAGTGTTCCGCAGAAGTAGACCCAAGGTTAACCACCAGGTCTAGTTCACTAGTGGATTGGAGAATCGGTTAGTTTGCCAGTTCTCAAGGAGATCATGGATGTCATCTAGATGGCTATCTATTGGGCCAAACAGGCCAGAGGCATGATTCCAAACTTTGCATGTTATGGGGTAGTCTCCAAAGAGATGGGAAAGGGATTCTTTCGCCTACTTGGATAGGATACACATTGACGCAGGGCTAGAGTGTGTCTAGTAGTCTCAAATTAGATCATTGTTATTTTATTAGCGCGATTTCGTATTGCAAATCCAGTGCTTCTAAAAGGTTCGTGAAGGCAAGCTTCTTGCGATTTTCCTTGTCCATATTTCTGAGATCAGATCATCTTCCAGAGTTCATTCCCCCCTTGTATCCATCGCCATTAGAGTTTTGTTCTGAGGGTGTTACTGAAGACAACTAGACCACATAAACCAAGCCTTCCCATGGTCCTTGGGAGACAAAGTTTATGCCAGGATACTAATGGCCACTTTAGTTCCATGGTTGCCCCACTTCAAAGGAATCTTCTAAACATAGTAGCCAACTCGACATAGATGCTCTTAGGGGTTGGGAGGGTAGATAGTAGATATAATGACATATCTTGTAGAACATATTTGATTCGAATTGGATCCTCAAACACTTCCATGATTGTTAAGAATGAATGACAGACTTCAAGAAATCTTATAGCTATCAGAAATAACCTTTGAATAATGGCAATTTGCTGCTAGCACGGAGCAACGAAAACCTTCAGTCAAAGCACGCTGATCGTTGGCCCATGGAGACTGCGCATGGCATAAAAATGGCAATTGGGAAGTGCAGATCCAGAAATGGAGGCTGTTTCTGATACGTGATTAGCGTAAAACCCCTCGAGAAGGAAAGACCGCGAGCGCTCGGTCACAGGGGAAACTAGAAAATCGTAGAAAAGCGCTAAAACCGACAAGGCGGGTCCCACACTCAAAACTGGCAGAATATTAGAGGCATTTTAGGCGGTAAGCGGATTTGGTCGAGGACCCATTGATTCCATACACCAAGTGATGCGTGTCCGGCGGGGAGAGAGAAAAACCGCTTACATCGCGGAGTAATGGTCGAGCAAATCAACCGTGCGATAGGAGCGAAGACCATAGGATTTGGGGGCTCCAGATCAATGGCGAAGGTTCAACCCGATGGATGAACGGACTTGACGGAGAAATAAACTGCGACACATAAGATTTGAAGTCCGATTTGACCAATGAATCGACAGAAGGATCTGTTTCACAGTCATATGGGAAATAACAGAAAAAAGGACCGTTCAGGAAGAACTGACACTCAGTTCGCAAAGGGACATGTGGCCACCTCTCTCGAAGCGTTACACAACGATGATGACGAAGGGCAGAAGAGTCCCAGTGGACAAATGCAGGCGATCCAGAGTGCTGGAAGAAGAAACGAACAGTCGGAGGAACGAACTGGCCTTAAAGCCACAAGCTAACAGGAAGCAGAAAAACAGTGAGGCAGAGAAGCAGTGAAGAGTCGAAGGCCGAGAAACATAGAAAGAGAGGTAAAGTTGTAGAGGACAGAGAAGCCAAGCTGACCATCAGAGTAAGGGCAGCATCAAGCAAACAGAGACCAATTGAGGTCGAAATTCGGTAAGGGGAGTCTGTGAACCCTAAGGACTTGGGAATTCCAAGTGCCATCCTACTCTTCATCCTCTGTCAAGTGAGACTAAGATTGAGCTCCTTATTGTAAGACTCTGCTTTAAAAACATAATAAAAAGGCCACCACTGAAGGCTGGACCAGGAGACGTAGCCCATGAGGATTGGGTGAAATCCTTATTAAATTTTGTTGTGTTTATGTTTGCTTATTGTGATCTCTTATTGTTTCAAGTGTCTGTGTATTTCACAATCTTATCGATCCGTTGCATAATATAACATAGACACACACACCAACACATGAATCTGTAATACCTTCATTAATTTCTTGAGGTCACCTAGGGGTGATTTCAGATCAAGTGGTATCAGAGCTATAAGTTGTTAAGGTTAGACAAGCTTGTGCTGGATTTCGTTGTTGAATGCTAACTAGGTCAAAACTCAAATTAGGAGAAGGAGAGTTGGTCGAAACTAATCCTGAAATTGGAAGAGTCTACCCTCAGAAGACAATGTCGGAGGAAGGTTTCGTAGGCCCACACCCTCAATTTATAGATAGTTTATTGGCCATGAGATCCATGGTAGAGGAAATGTATAAGGACTTTAGAAAACATAAAGATGAGGAATCATCAGGCTCCAAACAAGATAAAGGAGAAGAAGAGTCTGTCCTCCATGACCACTCAAAAGGCAAAGGGAAGGAAGAAAACTTTCTCATACCTCCTAATAGCCCTGAACATAAAAAGAAGACATATTTAATTAAACTAGATGTTAAATTTGATTTACCAATATATGATGGAGAGTTGAATGCAGAAAAGATGGACAATTGGATCAAACAAATTGATGTTTATTGCAGAGTGCAAAGTATCGACTCAGATAAGAGCAAGATTCAGCTGGCCAGCCTATGCCTTGGGGCACTGCCTTGGTTTGGTGGGAAGGCAGGACCCAAGCTGACATGAAGAGACATGGTAAGACTCTTTCTGTCTGGAGTGAATTTGTTTCTGCAATCAAAACGTAGTTCTGTCCACTGGCATACATGCGGCAAGCCATGATGAGCTGGCAAACTCTTCGCCAATTGAAAGGGCAAACTGTAAAAGGTTACACCCAAGAATTTAGGAAGAGAGCTTTGATTCTAGGAATCTCATTAGACTCACTTGTGACTCTGTTGAAGCACATCGGTGGTCTACACATCTACACGAGGCACACTATCCTCATGTTTAATCCCACTAGTATAGATGAGGTATCTGTTCAAGCTACGCATCTAGAAGCTAGAGGAAAGAACGGGAACCCAAAGGTTGGAGGATCATCCAAGCCCATTGCAAGCAAGAATAAGGAGAAAAGAAAACAGAAATGGAAAGAGAAGAAGGCCAACACTGCACAGAAAAGCAAGTCTTCATGCACTCACAGTAAGAACGATGGGCATGATGATGAGCACTGTTGGATTCTGCATCTGGAGCTGAGAACTAAGAAGTTCGAGGGAAGAAGAAGAAGATTGCTGCAACTATTCAGAAAGATTTGGGGTCGGACTCAGGAGATGAAACAACCATTGCAGCCACAGGTATAAAAGGTAAGAATTCTGAAGCATCTACTAGTAATTCTGCACAATCTACTATTGATGGAGAAAATGAGAGAAAAAGACATGAAGTTTTCCATATTTGAGTTATTTCCAAACATCAAAAGATTGATACTTTGTTTGATAGTGGCTCACAAGTAAATTTAATTTCTGAAGCAATTGTAAAGAAGTTGGGATTACTGACTACACCTCACAAGAAACCATACCCATTAGGTTGGTTAAGTGATAAAGCACAACTACAAGTGACTAGACAATGCAAACTCAAGTTTTCTTTTGGGTCAGCATGTGTAGATGAGGTTGAGTTAGATATAATTCCTTTGAATATATGTGGAATTGTTTTAGGAAGTCCTTACTTGTATGACATAAAAGCTGTTTTCTATAGAGCTGAGAACAAGTATCTACTCGTCAAAGATGGAATCAAATACTTTGTAAGAGCTCATAAGATCGAGAATAATTATACCGTCATAAACTCAGGGTAGATGAAACGAATTGTAAATTCATGCAAACAATTTTTACTGATGGTTGTAAAGGAAAAGAAACCTGATAAAACCAATGTATTTTAGGGTTGTGATGCTAAACAACAGGCTGACTTAGAAAAAGTTGTTTCAGAGTATGATATCATGTTTCAAGAACTTAAAGGTCTGCCACTCAAAAAAGAAATAGTGCATGATATTAATTTGCAGTGAGATGCTCCATTGCCTAACATTGGGATGTACATGTTGTCTGCTTTAGAGAATGCAGAAATCAAGAAGCAGGTGCAGGAGTTGCTCGAGAAGGGGTTCATTAGACCTCGCACATCACCATTTGGGTCACCGATCGTTTTGGTGAGAAAGAAAGATGACTCGTGGAGAATGTGCATTAATTACTGAGCATTGAATAAAATAACAATAAAAAATCGTTATCGCCTTCCTCTCATAGATGATCTATTAGATCAGTTAAAGGAAGCTGCTTATTTTTCCAAGTTAGACTTGCATAGTGGATATCATGAGGTCAGAGTTGCAGAACAAGATGCATGGAATAGTGCTTTCAAAACAAAGCAAGGATTGTATGAATGGTTGGTTATGCCTTTTGGCTTAACTAATGCTCCTGCTACTTTCATGAGAATATAATGAATGATGTGCTCAAACCTTTTCTTGATGATTTTGTTATTGTATATCTGGATGACATTCTTATATTTAGCAAAACATGGGAAGAACATTTAAAGCATGTTAAGTAGACACTAGATGTTTTGAAAAGATAATTTTTTTTTTTTTTTTTTTTTTTTTAAACTTTCAAAATGTGAATTTGGCAAAACATCTTTGAATTATTTGGGACATATAGTAGGGGGTGGTGAATTGAAGGTAGATCCCTCTAAGGTGGCAGTCATTGTAAACTGGCCTAAACCCAAATATGCTACAGAAGTTAGAAGCTTCTTAGGAGCATCACAATATTGGAGAAAGTTCATTTCTAACTTTTCCTTAATTGCAACTATGTTACATGCTTTAACATGATTGAACAAGGTGTTTCAATGGGGAGGAAAACAACAGAAAGCCTTCGACACCTTGAAAGAAAAGATTAGTACAATACCAGTACTAGCACTGCTAGATCTTCAAAGACCGTTTGAGATCCAAACAGATGCCAGTGACTATGCCATGGGAGCAGTGTTGATACAACATGATAAACCCATATGTTATCATTCTGAGACGTTTAACTCTGCTGTAGTTAACTATCCCACATATGATAAGGAATTGTATGCATTATGTTATGAAACCAACTCACAAAAAGATAGAAATGATAGATCAAGGCCTTAGAATTCAGCCTCTTCGAGGGGGCAACATCCTTTACATTACATAAATGAACAATTCTTTTACGATTCAAATGACAAAACCTCCTTTCTATATATAGGAGTCTAAGGAGTCACAATATAACTCAACCGACCTAACAATAATAATATAAAGGCACAAAAATAGCAATAGAGGGATTCTATGGGGCACAATAATAACAATATGGGGACAATAGGGGCACAACAATATTAATAAGGGATACAACTACAATAGTAATGGGGTAATCACTAGTATTATAAGGACCTAACATGCCCCTCTGCTTCAAAAAAAGTGTTGCCCTCAACGCTTGAGTAGTTTTGGATGCTTTTGTATAAAATTCTCACCCTCCCATGTCGAATCTTCAACGGATAAGTTCTTCCACTTGATGAGATACTCCGAATTTGATCGATTTCGTAGCTGTCGAGTTCTTGTTTCTGTGACTGCTTCTGGTTCCAATATAATTTTTCTTTCTCGTCAAGTTCTGGAAATATTGTTTGAACTAGGAGCTTGTTGCCTATAACCTTCTTTAAACATGAAACATGGAAAACTAGGTGCACTCGAGAAGCTGCAGGAAGCTCCAATTTGTATGCCATAGTACCAATCTTTTGCAACTCCTTGTACGGACCATAATACTTTGGTGATAATTTATTATCCTTCTTAGCTTGCTTGAGGGGCATTTGTTTATATGGTTGTAGTCGTAGGAATACCCAATCACCTACATCAAAACTTCTTTCGCTGCGATGTTGATCTGCCTGTTGTTTCATTCTATTCTGTGCCAACACGAGGTTATCCTTTAAGAGTTGGAGGACTTGTTGTTGATGTCCGATGTGATGTTCCACTGCTTGAACCTTAGAATTTTCTCTTAAATATGATGTGATGGATGGTGGCTGATATCCATAAAGTGCCATATATGCGGTCATTTTTGTTGCTGTATGGAAGGAAGTGTTATACCACCATTCGGCTAGAGGCAACCATTTGACCCATTGTGTATGTGTATTAGATACAAAGCAACGAAGATATCCTCCCAAACATTTGTTTACTATCTCAGTTTTCCCATCAGATTGAGGATGATAAGATGAGCTATGAGCTAACTGAGTACTGAGACAAGAAAATAATTCTGTCCAAAATTTCTGGTGAAAATGGGATCTCTGTCACTTACAATAATCTTTGGGTTTCCATGTAGCTTTTGAATTGTTTCTATAACTGCCGTGGAAACTGTACTGGCTTTAAATGGATGTGATAATGCACAAAAGTGTGCATACTTGGTAAGTTTGTCAACTACCACCATGATGACACTCTTTCACTCAGACTTGGGTAAACCTGTGATAAAATCCATTGAAACCTCCTCCCAAAGTTGGCTTGGAATGGATAAACGGTGTAATAGACCCAAGGTCTTAATTGCTTCAACTTTATTTTTTTGGCAAACCAAACATTCCGCCACAAAATTTTAAATACCCGATTTAAGGCCATCCCAAGAAAATTCCTTCTTAACCTTGTGGTAAGTTTTTAAAAATCTTGAGTGCCCTCCTAAGGGAGTAGTGTGCAATTCCATAAGAATCTTTTGTTTGAGTTGGGAATTCTTATAGAGGTATAAGCGATCTTTGTACCATAACGAATCATTTTTCCAGCTAAATGTATCAAATGTACTAGAATCTTGTTGTGACTTTCTAATAAGTGCCCACATTTCTTCATCATTCTTTCATTCCTCCCTTTGTTCATTTATTCAATCTGGTTGGATAATAGAAATGGCGCACTACGATGCTTCCACATCCTCATCTTTTCTTGAGAGTGCATCTGCCACCACATTTTGCTTCCCTTTTTTTTAGATGATTTCAAGGTCATAACCCAACATCTTTGTGACCCACTTTAGTTTCTCTTCAAAGGATAATCTTTGTTCTAAAAAGTATTTAAGGCTATCATGATCCGTTTTTACCTTCAAGTGTCTTCCCATTAGGTAGGGTCACCATTTCCTAAGTGCATGTAGTATTGCCAACATTTTCTTCTCAGAAATAGCTTTGTGTAAAAACTTTCCCTTGATTGGATGACTTTCAAAAGCAATGGGTCTTTTATCTTGCATTAAAACAACACCAATTCCATTTCCTGAAGCATCACATTCCATAATAAATGTTTTTGTGAAGTCCTAAGACTGGTGCTTGGCACATTGCCTCTTTAAGATGTTCGAAGGCCTTTGTTGCTTCTGGAGTTCATGAAAATGCATCTTTCTTCAATAATGTTGTTAGAGGTGCTGCTATTCTCCCATAATACTTAACAAACTTGCGATAATACCCTATCAACCTTAGAAATCCTCGCAGATGCTTTATGGATATGGGGATTTTCCATTCCTTAATGGCTTTAATTTTTCTAGGGTCTACCTTAACTCCTTCATGAGATACAATATGACCTAGATATTCCACCTCTTGTACTCCAAAGAAAAATTTGGATCTTTTTGCATATAATTATTTCTCCTCCAATATTTGTAGTACCCTATTAGCATGTTCAACATGACCCTTCCAAGACTTGCTGTAGATTAGTATATCATCAAAAAATACCAACACAAATTTTCTAAGGAAGGGTTTGAAAATGGAATTCATCAAACATTGAAATGTAGAAGGTGCATTGGTAAGGCCAAAATGCATGACCACAAATTCATAATGACCCTCATGAGTTCTAAATGTTGTTTTCGAAATGTCTTTAGCTTCATTCTGATTTGATGATATCCTGAACGAAGATCCAACTTAGTCAAGTAAATTGATCCATGCAATTCATCCAGTAATTCATCAATGATAGGAATGGGATATTTATCTTTAATAGTGAGCTTGTTGAGCTCCCTATAATCCGGACACGTGCGCCATGATCCGTCCTTCTTGTGCACCAATACTACTGAAGGAGAGAAAGAACTTTGACTAGGTTTAATTATACCAACCTCTAGCATTTCTGCAACCATACGTTCAATTTCACTCTTTTGGGCATAGGGATATCTATACGAGCGCTCTTTTGGAGGAACACTTCCTAGAATCAAATGAATAGCATGATCATGATCACGAATAGGTGGGAGACCTTTGAGACTCTCAAATACCTTGGAATGATTGTCCAAGACTTTTTGGAGCTCTGGAGAAATAGATGAGTCCGATTTGGAAACATCTAGTGAACATAATTATAATCACACCTCTTTTTTGCTTTGTTAGAAGCTTTGTCATACCGTTAAAGCTGATTATCTTTCCTGGTTTCCCTGCAATACCCCTTAATTCAACTTCATTTCCTTCCACAGAAAATTTGATGAAAAGTTCTTGAAAATTAAAAGCTATTGTACCCAAGGATTGTAGCCATTGGACTCCTAGTACAACATCAACACCTCCCATAGGAATGGAAAGAATTGGGCTGGTCAATATATATTCTCCCATGGATAGCTTGATATTATGGCACTTTCCAGAGAAATTTATTGTTCCTCCATTTGCAATCATCACTTGACACTCTGGTGCTGGATATAGGAATCTATTCAATTCTTTTGCTACCCTACAATGAATAAAATTGTGGGTGCTTCCTGAATCAATCAACACTATTACTTTTTTCTTCTTGATTTGTCCTTCTATCTTGATAGTTTGAGGAGTGGGAATTCCTGCTAGTGCATTACAAGATATGGTCGGATTCATTTCTTCTTCATCTAGGCTTTGTTCCTGGAGTATATCTTCTTCTTTTGACCTTTCTTGCTCCTTTTCTTCTTCCTCTTCACAATCTATGTAGAATAATTTCTTCTCAGCACACTTGTGACCTTTAGTTTATTTGCTATCACAACTGTAACAAAGCCCTTTTGCTCTTTTTTCTTCCAATTGTTGCGGTGTCAACCTTATAGGTTGTGGAAGACTAGGGGAAACAACACTTCCGTCTTTATAGTTGTGAGTGGTATGCTTCATGGTTACCATAATTTTGTTTTCCATTTTTCTTTCTAACCTAAATTCCTTCTCTAATGAATCAAGTTCCGAAAGGCGAACATCATGTTGGATATTATCCTTTAAAGACCCTATGAACACATCAATCCTATGCTCCTCTACAATATCCTTTACCCTTATGTTCAATTTTTGGAACTCCTCAATGTGCTCCATTATTGAACCCTTTTGTTTGAGACTTATCAATTGACTAAAAAAAGTGTTGCTTTTTGTATCTTCATAATGTGCTATCAATTCTTCTGTAAAAATTGACCAAGTGATAAATTGTTTACGAGAGCAAAGCCATTGATTCCATACAAACTGATTTGGTTCCAAATATAAAGTTGCAATACATACCTTTTGTGTGTTTTGCACATTATTGAGATCGAAAAATTGCTCCATCTGTAATATCCATGTTGTGGGATCCTGGCCATAAAACTTCCTCATATCAATTTTTGGAATATGGTGGGTCTTCGATCCAACATTAGAGTCTATGAAATCATGATTAACATTTCTTTTGTTGGCATCATGAGTTTCCACTACCCTTTCACCATTAGTAAGTATTTCTTGTAGAAAATTTGTTAAATTTGTCTTCAAATCTATCTTCAAATCGTCAATCTTAGCTTTCATGCCCTTTATCTTAGATTCCACGCCATTTATCTTAGCTTTTGTTAGCTTTTGTGAGAGTGAAATTTGTTGCACTAGGTATTTTAATTTTGATATATCATGTAGCATTTCTTCCTCTTCTTCATGAATCATGCTAGAGTTTTTAGGTTGCTTACTAGGTGTTTGCATTTTCTTTCCTGAGGGCATCAGTTATCGATAATAATGCTCTACTATGCCCTTTGAATTCCTTGAAAATAATTTTTCAAACCAAGCTTAAGCAAAAATTTAAAAAAATCTACACACCTTTTTTCACTTTATAGGAGCTCGATATTTCCTTTGATGTATCTCTGTAATTTCGGATCATCCAGTTCTGAAGTTGCGACCTGAAGTAGCCCTCTCTGTCCTCTTTCCAATGCCACTAGTATGATCCCAATTGGATTCTCCAAGAAAGAGTTATGCCAAATCTCCCACATTGACTTGAGTATAGACTAGTTCAGAAGAGCGAACTTGTACGACGTGCCACGAGTCCCTGTTTTGACCTTTGGCTCTGAAAAATATATACAAGAAACTAAAGTTCGTCCTCTTTCTGTAGCTTCTTACGAAATTTCAATCAGATGCTTAGAGAGAAAGTTATGATGATTTTCCCAGGTCACCTGTTTGGAATGTAATTCAGGAGTCTGCAAAAAGACCAACTTCCTCAGATCATATCTCTGCAAATATAACGCGAAAATCTCTGAAATTCAGACCCAAGGTTTAGTGCAATTTCGTCTCAAATGGGTTTTTTTGTTTTGTTTTTAATTTTTCTTTTGAAACATCGCAGAAAAAAGTTATAGCGAAAATGCCACGATGACCTATTTGGAGCAGCGAAACCCTAGAATCCAAAGCTCTGATACCAATGTTATGAAACCAGCTTACAAAAAGATAGAAAAGATAGATCAACGCCTTAGAATTCAACTTGTTCAAAGGGGCAACCTCCTTTACATTACATAAATGAACAATTCTTTTATGATTTAAATGACAAAACCTCCTTTCTATATATAAGAGTCTAAGGAGTCACAATATAACCCAGCTGACCTAACAATAATAATATAAAGGCACAAAAATAACAATAGAGGGACTCTATGGGGCACAATAATAAAAATATGGGGACAATACGGGCACAACAATATTAATAAGGGATACAAATACAATAGTAATGGGGTAATCACTAGTATTATAGGGACCTAACACATTAGTACAGAGTGTGAAAAAGTGGAAACATTACTTAATGGGCAACGAAACAGTTATCCATACTAATCATCAACCACTTCAATATCTACACTCCCAAACTAAATTGCAGCAATCAAGACGTTACAGGTGGATGGGGTTCTTACAATAGTTTCATTTAGTGATCAAATATAAAAAGGGCATACATAATAAAGTTGCAGATATGTTATCTAGACCCATTATAAATGCATCTACAATACTTAAGCATAATTCTGTATTACATGAAAGTTACATTGAACAATATGCTCAAGATATAGATTTTAAAGATGTATATGCAACTTTAAGTCAAGGGAAACGAGTAGAAGAATTTGATTATCATATTAAGGACCAAATTTTGTATCATTGTGGGAAGCTATGCATTTCACAAACTGAAAGAGTAAATATAATTCGAGAACCACACACTTCTCTAATATCAGGTCACTTTGGGGTAAGCAAAACAGTGGCATAGCTGCAAAGATTTTGTTATTGGCCAAAAATGAACGAGGCAGTTTCTAGATATGTAAGAGGGTGTACTATGTGTGCTAAAAGCAAGCCCAGCAATAGGAAACTAGGCTTGTACACTCCATTGCCAGTTCCTTCTCATCCTTGGGAAAGTGTTTCCATGGACTTTGTTGGAGGACTGCCTAAATCTAGGAAGTTTCATGATTATCTATATGTTTTTGTGGATAGGTTTAGAAAAATGTATGTCTTGATACCTTGTAATAAACAGATTACAACTGAACAAACTGCAAAAATGTTCGTTCAACATGTGTGGGTTCATTTTGGATTACCCACTTCCATTATATCTGATTGAGACACCAGATTTGTGGGGAAGCTTTGGTCAAGTCTATGGGAACTAATGGACACCAAACTGAAGAAAAGCACAACTTTCCATCCACAAACCGAAGGCCAAACAGAAGTAGTCAACGAGACAATGATCCAGTTGCTTAGGGGATATTGCAGCAAACATCCCAAGCTTTGGGATGAACATTTGTGTTATGTGCAACATGCTTACAACCGAGCCAAACATTCGTCCACACAGAGATCTCCTTTTGAGACCTGTTTTGGTTTCACACCAAGGTCTCCCTTGGATTTTGTCTTTGGTAAGAACACAACTGTTGAGGGACACAATGATGTGGAAAAGGCAACTAGGTTCATTGAGCAAATTCATGGGATCCATCAGGCACTACAGGAACAACTGGAAAAGAGCTAGGCCAAATACAAGGCAAGGCATGACAAGCATAGGATGGAGCATAGTTTTCAAGTTGGTGATCAAGTCTGGCTCTATATCAGCAAGGAAAGGATGCAAGGTGAAGGTAAAAAGCTAAAACCAATAAGGTATGGACCTTTCAGGATCCTTGAGAAAATTAGTGAGAATGTTTTTTGCCTTGATTTGCCAGCTTATATGCACATCTACTCAGTTGTCAATGCGTCTACCTTGAGACTATTTGAACCTTCGTTAATTGAAGATCCTGAAGAGCAGAGTCAATTGCCTTCTATTGATGACCTATTACCTGAATATCTTAATGAATTGCAGGAAGACATTGTTTTGGATAGGAAGGTGATAGTGACGCACAATGGAGATGTTGAGTACCTCAGAATTGGGCTCAGGGGTTCAAAGCCAGGTAGTGCAAAATGGATAGAGATTGAATAGGTGAGAAATTTGTATCCTCACTTAGTCGATGCTTGAAAACCAATTTTTGGTGGTCCAAAAGCTTTTTCAGTGGGAAGGTCATGATCCGAATTGAATCCTCAAACAATTCCATGGTTGTTAAGAATGAATGACAAACTTCAAGAAATCTTATAGATATAAGAAATAACCTTTGAATAATGGCAATTTGCAGTCAACATGGAGCAACGAGGACCTTCGGTCAAAGTGCGCTGACCGTTGGCCCATGGAGATCACTCATGGCACAAAAATGGCAATTGGGAAGTGCAGATCCAGAAAAGGAGATTGTTTCTGATATGCGATTAGCACGTGTATCGCTGGGCAAAACCCCTCTAGAAGGAATGACCCCGAGCGTTCTGTCACAAGGGAAACCAGAAAATTGTGGAAAAGCGCTAAAACCGACAAGGTGGGTCTTGTGCTCAAAACCGGTGGAATATCGAAGGCATTTCAGGCGGTAAGTGGATTTGGCCAAGGACCCAGCGATTCCAAACAATAAGTGACATGTGTCCAATGGGGAGAGAGAAAAACAACTTACATTGCGGAGTAACGGTTGAGTAACTCAACCGTGCAATAAGAGCGAAGACTGTAGGATCTAGGGGCTTTAGATCAACGACGGAGGTTCAACCCAATGGATGACCAGAATTGAGGGAGAAATAAATTGTGGTGCATATGATTTGAAGTCCAATTTGACAAATGAATCGACAGAAGGATCTGTTTCACTGGCATACGAGAAATAACGAAAAAAATGACCGTTCAAGAATAACTAACACTCAGTTCGCAAAGAGACAGGTGGCCAACTCTCTACGAAGCGTTACACAACGATGATGACACAGGGCATAGGAATCCCAGTGGACAGAGGCAGGCGATCCAGAGAGCCAGAAGTAGAAACAAACAATTGGAGGAACGAACTGGCTTTAAAGCCACAAGCTGACAGGAAGCAGAAAAAAAGTGAGGCAGAGAAGCAGTGAAGAAGATGAAGGCCGAGAAACATAGAAAGAGAGGAAAAGTTGTAGAGGACAGAGAAGCCGAGCTGACCATCAGAGTAAGGGCAACATCGAGTAGACAAAGACCAATTGAGGTCGAAATTCGGTAAGGGGAGTCTGTGAACTCTAATGACTTGGGAATTCCAAGTGCCAGCCTACTGTTCATCCCCTGTCAAGTGAGACTGAGATTGAGCTCCTTGTTGTAAGACTCTGCTTTAAAAACATAATAAAAAGGCCACTACTAAAGGCTAGACCAGGAGACGTAGCCCAGGAGGATTGGGTGAACTCTTTATTAAATTTTTTTGTGTTTATGTTTGCTTACTGTGATTTCTTACTGTTTTAAGTGTCTGTGTATTTAACAATGTTATCGATCTATTGCACAAGATAACATAGACACACACACCAACACATGAGTATGTAATACCTTCATTAATTTCCTGAGGTCACCTAGGGGTGATTTCAAATCAATATTTCACCAGGGTGGCCCTCCCTGCCAGCTTGAGAGCACAGAAGGTCTAGGTCGATAGATTTTTGGAGAGCTTAGTGCAGAGGTCTTTCCAGGGGGAATTTGGAGGGGGTTGACAATGAGGGGGACCCCCAAATATTTAGAAGGGAGAGATCCAATTGAAAAACCCAGGGCTCGGGCAAGACAAGCTTGGAAAGGCCTGGGAGTGTGAAATAAATAGATACTTGATTTATCCTTGTTCAAGAGAACACTTGAAGCATCTTAGAAGTCTACCAAAATATTGTTCATCTGAATCACCTCCTGGATAGTTTCTTTCCCAAACAGGAGGTTGTCGTCCATGAACTGCTGGTGAGTCATATTGACATTGGTGCCATGAATGTGGATGTCGTTCAATAAGTTCCTTTGTTTTTCTGCCTTGATCATTCATCCCAGACCTTCTGCCGTTATGATGAAGAGGAAGGGGGATATGGGGTCCCCTTGGCGGAGGCCACGGGACAGTCTGAAGGTTGATGAAGGAGAGCCATTAATCACTATGGAGAAGAAAGGGGTTGATATCAAGGATCTGATCCAGTGAACCCAATACTCTACGAATCCGAAGGCCTTGAGGATTGCCAATAGATAATCCCAATTCAACCAGTCATAGGCTTTTGATAGATCCAATTTAAGCAACATGCCTTTTGTTTTGTGGCATTGCATAGAGTGAATAGTCTCATATGCGGAGACAATGCCATCTAGGATTTGGCGACCTTTTACAAAACCGATTCTTCTTGAATGATTATGTAGTGGAGGATGGGCTTCAGATCTTTGACCAAGATCATGGAGAGGATTTTGTAAATGACATTGCAGAGGGCAATGGGTTAGAAGTCACTTCAGGCTAGGGCGTCTTGGGATTTTGGGATGAGGGTGAGGAAGGTGGCATTCAGGCACGACCAGGTGCCCTGAAGGCGACACGATTCTTCCACTAGGTCCCATATCTCATGCCCCAGAAAAGGCAAATCTGCTTTGAAAAATTCCACGGTGAATTCGTTCGGGCCTAGGGCTTTATTGATTGACAAGGATTTGACAACATCTTCCACTTCAGAAAACGTGATGGGGCTGAGAAGGGATTAATTTTGGGAGAGGGTAATCAGGGAAGGGATGGGTTCATTACTATCTGAATTGGTTCAGACTTGTCATACCCTTCATCCTGCAATAGGTTTGAAAAATAAGCTCTAAGTTTTCTTTCGATATCTTCTTGTCGTCCATAGCTCCTGCACATGGACCATTGCATATGGCTGATGCGATTTCACTGGCGGGGGTTAATCATGGACCTTTGAAAGAACCTAGTATTGCGCTCTCCCTCACGGAGCCATTGGACCCTTGATTTCTGATGCCAAAGGATATTTTCTTGGGCTTTTCTTTCCTCTCGCTCTCGAATGAGGAATCCCTCTACTTCAACTAATTCAGGGGATCGACCATCCCAGATGATTGTCCTCTCTACATCTTCTAGGAGAGCTTCCAATTTGTTCTTCTCATCCAAAATATTTCCAAATTCTTCCCTGTTCCAGATTTTTATTTTGAGCTTCAACACCTGGAGTTTCTTTTGGAAGGATTGCATCTTGTTACCCTGTGGATTAACCATAGAGGTCCACCAAGTTTCTAGTTTGTCCATGAAGTTAGGATGTCTTAGCCAGAAGCTTTCAAAGCGAAAGGGCTTCCACCGAGGAACAATCATAGAGGTGATATCTAGACTGAACAACTAGTGATCCGAGCCGAGAGAAGGGAGAATCTCTATTTCTACTTGAGGGTATTGAAGGTGTTAGTGTCTGTCAGTCCTGTTAGTTACCAGTGATCAAATTATGCTCTTTTAAAGTTTTTGTTAGGGTCCTAAGTCAAGTTTTTATGGTTTCAAATAGGTTTTTAATAAAAACTTGGTTACTGGTTAGTTGTCTAGGTTTATCACTGCCCCTTTCAGCCTTCATGGTCAATGGACATTAGCATGGTTAGGTCATTCCTATTTTAAAGAGTGTCATGGTCATCATTAACCTCATTCTTCCATGTTGTGTCATTATTAGGTCATAGGGTGAAAATCATGAAAATGGGTCATTTCACTATCAAAGCCATATTTTGAAGGAGTAGTAATAGTGAAAAATCTTCAATAAAGGTTTCAACATATGCAAAAAAGTTCTAAGGCTGTAGTTCATTAGCAAATCAAATTAGAATGTGAGAGGACATGGTGGGGCCGTTAAATCATCAAAGGAGAAAATCAATTTCCAAGCTATAAAAGACCAAAAAGAGCTTCTCATTTGCTCATTCCAACTTTATAAGACACCTTTCCACCAAGAAAACTCAGCTTCACTCTTAGACAAGTGGTTCCTTGCCACCATAAGTCCATTCTTGGAAAGATCAAATTTCCCTCTCCTAGGGATTGCCTGGTTTCATAGTCTCTTTGGTGGAATTTGTTGGACACCTAGTCCTCTAAGGTTTGGTGTGGAAGCTGAACAGCCAAAAGGAGTCCAAGAGACCACTTGGAATATGAATCCAAGGGTCACACCATTACTATAAATGTATATCATTTGTTAATAATAAGTGTACTCTCATGTTTATCATTCATATTTTGTTGCTGCCATGTGCATGTCTAACATGGTATCAGAGCATGCGATATCTTGCCTTGCTCATATTTGAGCCACTTGTTTTATGGCCTTTCTATGCAGGTCCTTTCTGCCATAAGTTCTGCATTTCATGAATATTTTCTCAACTAAATTTTGGCTGCAACCTTTGTCATTTCTCCACCTCCATTTTTGGCATTTCACTCTGCCATTATAACTCTAGCTATTTTCTTGCCATTGTACGCTGTCCCTATGCGTTATATCCATCTGTGCATTAGCTATGTTATGCACTAATTTTCTGCACGACCCAATAGTTTTTTATATGTATTGGCATTGATATATCTCCTCGGGGGTTTGCTGTTTTATGTCAATTAATGAATCCTTGCGCGTTCTCACCGCACTTCTGAGATATGTTCCTGGGTTTAATTTATCTGTCGCTACTACTCTTCTAATACATTTTTCCTGCACTGAACCTGTGTAGAATGATTTGGTTTTTTCTTGTGAAATTGGTCGAGGGTTTTTGCCTGATATTGAACGCTGCCCCACATTAAACACTGTCTCAGAACCTGGATTTGGAAATGATAAGATGGGTGGCACGTGTGCTCCTGTGAGTTGTGGAAGCCATGTGATTAAACAGACCGTAGCATAAGCACATGAAGCGTTATATTTTCTGTATGATAGTTATGACGGGTGTTGCGATACATATGGTGCATTAATTGTGGAACAATTTGCATTATATACACATCGATTGAACAAGTGAACTGTCCCCTTTGCCGCTGCCATACCATGCTCTTGAAAAGGAGACTCGGATTTTGCTTTTGTTGAGGTCTCAGGCATAGAAGGTAGCAATTCACTTTCAGGATCGACCATTGCAAGAGGCAAATCAACAACTTGTATGTAGAACAATTCATCAAATATATTTTCCTTCAACGTTATATTATTTGCTATTCCTTTGCCACTTCCACTAGAGGAAATGCTATACACTTCTGCTTTTTCTTTTAGTGCCTTACTACCACCATAGGGTACATTCATGGAGGATCCTATGGAGGATTTGATAGTTGTAATGCAATTGGGATTATTGGGCACAAAATCTGCTGGAAATAAGCGCACAGGTCCAGGGCGAGAACTGTTCACTAATACAAGGTGACTATATGATGCAACAAGCTTAGATAATTTTTGGTAACCAAGATGTTGAACATCAAGAAATTTTCCTGTACGCTCTTCAAATATTTGATGCAGAGTAGACATCAAGAAACCTAGTGAGAATTGACCAGTGAATACCATTTGATGTATATATTTCCTAAAGTCATCTGCCAAGGCTTTTAACTTTAATCTTGGATCTGTTTCTGTCCCGGGTTTAGGATTTGGATTCTCCCAAAGAGTTGAAGGCCCAGGGTGTAGGTCTATAACTAGGGTCTCTCACACCACCAATTATTCCACATTATTAAGTCAATCCGGGATCGTCTAGTTCTTTCAAAGAGTAACTCAATCCGAGGCTGTTTTTCCCAAGTAATGCTCGGTAGTATAGTGCTCTAATGAATTGAAAGGAAACCGATACTAAACTATAACTGAATCAACTCAAGGATAAAATCACACAAATCAATCTGATCAGTCAAGGGTACGGAACCAATAACCCTTCCCTTTAGAAACTGATAAAGAAGAAAACCAAAGGAGAGGCTTACGGATCTGGGAGTCAGGCAGCGTCTTGCTGGCTCACAACAGTCTTAGGCCTGCTATCACTCGAAAGTAACAAAAGCAAATAAGCAAAAGTAAATGGAACAGCAATTATGAAATGGAACAACAGGAATTAAATGGAACAGCATAGGTAAATGGAACAACAATCTTAAACAGATGCACACATTCTAAGCTATTACAACAATCTGAGAGTAATGTATGACGTGACTATTTCTGAACAGAGTAATATTATCTTCAAATCTCGTGAACACGTATTCTATATGAATCCAACGATAATACCAGTCATACCAATACCGGGATGCAAGTCAGAGAAATTCACTTTAGATAATACAGAGACATGAATGAAGAAACTTATTCAGATTCAAAAATTAACTGAAGAGCACAGTCTATCATGTAAAAGATATATCAGATTGCTGGAACAAAGGAAATAATCAAACCACACTAATCACCGTATGATACAACAGCGAGTGACCGTCGGAGCTGGGCCCTTGGCTACCAATGGTACACCGCTTAAAGTTACTTCAGATGCAGAGGAAAAGTGAACACAAAGTTCTTTATATTGATTGCATTAACAAAGATACACAAGATCAAGTCTCAGCAAAACTTAATGCTCAGAGTTGTTCCAAACCGTGTAATTACAATATAGCTTCTCCCTCCGCTCAATGGCGTGGTATCGTTATATAACAGAAATGACGGAGATATCTAGATACAAAAGATAAGCTAAAGCAGCGATCCCTCAGGATCAGAGATCCTGAGGGATTCGCTAATCGTTCAGTTCTTCTCGTTCCTTTCTTGCGTTCTCCGTCTTGGCGTCCCACGTTCTTTTCCTGGATCATTCGGCTCTAATTTTACTTGATCGCGTCCGCATCCGGTTCCCTAGCGATGGGACAGCAGTTTCTTTCCCTTTACTTCTTGTTTTTGCTCGATGATCCCCTGTTTCCGCGTCCTTCTGCATAGAAAACATCGATTATTGGTGATTGAGCTTCGTTTGTCCATTTTCACACAATTTATCAAAACCATTTTATTCTTTAGACTTATAATGCAGAAAAGGTTAGGAAATTTATTAGAAACTACTAGATTATTATTCAAAAAGCATACCTTCCAAGCGCTCCACACACCCCCCTGCTTACCCTGTTTCATGTCCTCATGAAAACGTTATAGTTGACATGCAAGGTTGTGAGAGAGTAGGTTGGAGAAGGGATTTCACGAAGAGGTCGACAACCATGATTAGCAACTAGATAGTCAAAGAACTGATCTAACTGATCTGCGGGCATCTCATATAGGGCCTGATATCCAGGTGCAGGATGCCAAATAATTGGGCTGCGAAACCGATATCCCAACCAGAATGGTCCTGCGCGCAGAATCCGCTCTCCATATAGACTCAATCCACTGGCAGCCAGCTCAAAATTTTCAAAGTTAAAAGGTTCCCTGAGCTGGATGTTTGGGTTAGAGATTCGATAGCGAAACTTTGCAGCTTGGAGGGCATGGTCCTTAATAGTCAGGAAATACTCAAGGCCGTTTTGGATCAAGTCTTCATGCATGGGACCTAATAATTTTATGACACCTGGGATCCTCATCACACTTCTATGCTCCCTCCATAATGCTGCAGGGTCCCTAGGTTTGGCTCGTACCCATAAGTCTAAACTATTTTCTTTCCTTTGGAAGATGTTGTAAGCTTTAAGCCATTTTAACTGATTCACCCCAAATGAAACAAAGGCTTGGAATTGTATATCGCCGACGAAAGGGCCGGGGTTCAGATCGGTTTCCTGGTCTAAGACAAGATTGTGTAGGTAGAATTCACATAACAACCTTTGAACTTTAGCTCCATAGTGCTTGCAGCAGTCTATAAAATCATTAACAGTGTTGATATGGATAGGTGCTCCTGCCCTAACAGCTTTTATTTTTAATCTCAAATATCGTTCAAG